>ML103017.1:16191-59005 GCA_003697995.1 Taxidea taxus jeffersonii
GTCTCCTGGCTTGTGATCTCATTCTTTGTCAAATAAATAAATAAAATCTTAGAAATAAATAAATAAAAGAGGTTGGGTCAATAAACCCAAACCATTTTTTTGACCAAGAGACCTACACTACTATTAAGAGTATATGATTTTTCAAAAGTTTACTAACAGTAGGAATCCTTCCACAAAGTTAATGCTAATTACTCCACCTAATGTGGAAGTAAAATATTGCCCACTCAAATGTATTAATCCATGTTTCTCATTTATCCTGCACTTTAATTATACTCTGAGCAGTAATACTACAAAAACTTTGTACAAAATATGAGGATACTATATTTTCCCTGTTTATATCCATGAAATACCATCAGGTTAACTATAAGAAATCTCAAATTTGGTACTGTAAACTAGTGCCCTCATTGGAGACCATTTTACTCACAAAAATAGCTTCTGGCAACTGGCTAGGAGAAGCTCTGGGTGGCCATGGCCAAGAGAAATGACCTTGAAGATTTAGAGCGATAGAGACAATTTTGTTCAATCTTGCCTCAACAGATATTCAGCAACATGTATCAAGACTGAATTTTACCTAAAGCTAAAAGAAATGTACTGAAGATGAAAATGACTTACTTTCAAACTTGCAGACAAAAATATTAATTGAGTTGTGGAAAAACAGCCAATCCCCATCCTTTTCAAAATGTCAAGCAGCATGTTTGATTCCTGAAAGTTTGGTTTTGATGATAAGCAGTCATGCACTGAGGTTAAACGACGTGTTTGTTTCACGGCTACTACTAACTAGATCTATCCTCTTGCCAGTGGTTAATGCAATGAGGTCACACTTTTGGTGCAGTACAGACACCAGGACTTTATCATCATCATCCCACTGGAACTATACTGTTAAGTGAACCAAGAAGGAAGGAAGGAAAAGTATCTATTAACCTCAAATACTTTTAGAAATGGATATTTGTATCCATACGCCTCTCATACGTTGGGTTATGGCCTTGGAAATGAAAATCGCTTGCTGCACATAGCGGATCAAAAAAGCAGGAAACAAGCTAACTCAAATGTTTTCAGACGTGTCACCATGGTATCCGCATCTTTTCTTCTGATGCTTTTTTTATTTCCCTAAGGGCAAAACTCCTAAAAGGAGAAAAAGATCAACTTCTTAGATGAAACAAATTAAGCAGCTAATGTGAAAAGAGATTATTTTATGTTGCTATAAAAATAAACAAGATAGCTCATTCTCAGCAGACGACCAACTTCAAGTACACCTTTATTTTACGAATCCCTACGGACTGCACATTTAAGAACACTAAAGTATAATGATTCTGATATATTTGGTTTCAAAATGATTGTGACAGTGGTAGAAGGCAGAGTTCTAGGTTTGTTTTTTCTGATTTAGCACCCCTCATTTCAAACAGTCCCAAGGAAATGAGAATGCCAACGACACAAGGCACAGAGGCAGAAGGCTGCCTGGAAGTGTGACTGGTGTAAACCATAATGGTCCTTCCTGAGGATACAGAGTATGAATGCTGCACTACACAGAAGATGCCTAGCGCGCACTGCAGGGCACGTGGGAGGTCTCCGGGTAACCTGGAAGACAAATCGTGTCCAGTGCACTTACTACACTGCTGTGGTTTTGAAATTAGGCTATTTTGACTCTCACCCGTGAAATGCAAAGAACTACTGAGACTTTTGCTATGATGTGTGCTGCAGTTCTCTTAGGAATGAAAAGTCTAAGAAGAAAAAAAAAGTTCAATCGAAAACGTTCCTAAGAAGACTGCTTTATGTCAAAGCATAAAGAAATGAGCAGGTATAAAAAAATGTTTGATTTCATGCAGAGATTACCTCTTGGGAAGAGAGAACAGAATGCAATCAGAGGTAGTGAGAGGTGGCTCAGCAGTACCTATCATCTTTTAGTTCTTCAGCTGAGTGTGGGAGTAAATGGACATCATGTGTTTTTTTTTTCCTTTTTGCTTAGTTTTAATAATAATCTTTGAAAGACTTCATCAAGCCCATGTAGCGAAATGTGAAAATTAATAATAAAAAAATCGGAATACAAAATTGCATGTGCCGTGAAGGCAACTCTAAACATATGTGTAACAGATGAGGACAAGAAGGGAAAATGTAAAGAAGTGACCAATTGTTATAGTGGTAAAACTATGGGACATTAGGACAGAAATTACTCAGAGGTAATTTGAAGGTTTGGTGATGGAGAAAAGGAAAACATAGCCTGAGAAGAATCGAAGCTTCTCTCACATAAAAAGAAGGAAATGTTCAGTATAAATCAATTTAAATATTCATTATACAGTTGACCCTTAAACAACATGGGACTTAAGGGCAACCCTTACTCCCGCACAGATGGAAATCTATAGCTTTTGACTCGCCAGAAACCTAACCACCAATAGCTTTCTGTGGACTGGGAAGCCTTACTGGTAACATCAACAGTCAGTTAACATACTTTGTATGTGTCTTATGTACTATATTCTTACAATCAAGTAAGCTAAGGAAAAGAAAATGTGAAGAAAATCAGAAGGAAAACACATTTGCAGTAGTATAAAAAAATCCACGTGCAAATGGACCCACACGGCTCAAACCGGGGCTGTTCATGGCTCTAATCTATAACTAGTGTGAACCTGAGCTTTCTCTCCCCCATCTCTGTACTCACCAAATCATTTTCCATTTTTCCAATTAAAGAAAAACGTTTCATTTGGTATGCACATTTAGACTTAATATTCATCGTACTATAAGAAAATACAATTCAGAGCTCTAAATTTAAAACAAGGTGAAACACATTCATGGTTTTTAAATATTACAAACAATAATGGACATTATATTGAATTTCCCATTTATTGCACATTGGGAATTTGATACAGCCTAACACCTGTAGGCTTAGAGCTTAAATTAGGCATGTAAAATAAAACAATGATTAAAGACATTTCTCACTTCCCTAGTCACTATGCCATTAAAAACCTCAGCTGTTTCTAAAGGTACTTGATTAGGTAGAGACATACAAGGCAAAGGGCAAATACAGCTCAGAAAGATTCACAAATACCTACTTTTCCTACAGACATTCATAACCAGAAAGAACAAAAATTTGCTGAATCTCATTTGCAAGATTTTCCTTTGTTTTAATTTCACCGTTCCTTATTTCCCGTGGCCTTGGATAAATTCAAACACAGGACTGTTTCGTTAAAACTCAGAGTAGAACCTCTAATTTATTTACTATTGTTCAGGTGCATTTACTTCATTTTAATCCATTTCAGCCAAGCTTTCTTGGTTGCTCTGAAATTGCAAAGTATTCAGTGTTCTTCTCGTGACTTGTTGAAGTAAATAAGCAGTTAGAGAAAAAGGCTATTTTCTTGAACTTCAAAGTAGACTTTAAAGAGTTTGCTAGTTGTTCTTTGGCCCTAGTAATGCAGGCAGTCAAGTTATAGAAATATTCTGTCTGAGAAGACACTTTTTTGCTGGCATACTTCACATACACACACACCCCAAAATGCCTTCAGAAACTGATACAAGACGTTTCCTCAGAGAACCACAAATACCATAAAAGTTCCATTTTTCTATAATGCTACTCTAACAAGAAATTTAGATTTATGAAATCAAAGTTACTGTAATAGCCAGAATTTTCAAATCTATCCTAATACCCACCAAGTGACGGCAACTTCCCATGCTTCATTAACTCTGGCCCAGTTAAAATGAACTGTAAAATAACATTCTGTTCTGTTCTGGTAATCCCATCTTTCTGAACTAAAACTCTATCTTGTGCCTAGGATGATGCCAAGCAGTGAGGATCTTAGCTTTCCCAGACCTGAACGTTCTCACATCACTGAGTTCTTGCAGCTCCTAAAGCTCATTTTGTTTTTCTGCACCCACCGTCCTCATTCAATGATCAAATCTCTTCAGAAGTTGAAATTCAGAACCCTTCCATTTCTATCTGCATGTTAGAATACTTCCCTAAGAAAAAAAATTAATAATTCATTTGTACAAAAAAGTGTCATTGTTTTCCCATAGACCTCTCAAGCCATTCTGTTAAAGACAAAGAGGAATAATTTTATTGCATTAAGATACCTGACCGTACTATGAGACCAAAGATAAAGACTTATCTGGAACCCATTGCAAACTGTTAGTCATGGCTCAGAAGTCACCTCACTATTGGGACCTGAGCCATCTCTGGCAGTCCCTCCAATCCAACCTGACCCCACTTGTCATTGTTTTCTGGGGTTATAAAGGCCAGGGTGCTCAACAGTCCCACATTGTCTCCTACTGTTCCCCCAACAGTATGAGACCTTAAAGTACTTTTTAACAGTATGACACTTTAAAGTCACAGACTTAAAACCCAGTAAAGATACTGTAAGTGATAGCCAGGCATGAATAAAAAAAAAAAAAACAAAACCACTGCCTGCTAACCTTCATTCATTGCCTCATAGACTTAACCATCTATGCTCTTTTAAAATTTTGCTGCTATTTTTAAAATTCTTTCGATATATATTAGTCCTTTAAGTCAAGACTTGACTTAAAGAGACTTCTACTTCTCTGCCTCCAATATTTTCAATGTGTCTGCTACACTCTGTTTCCTCTCTCACTCTTCCTTCTCAGAAAATAGAGAACATGTTCTTCTCATGTAAACCTCAGATTTGAGTATCTCCTTATTTTATACGGAATTAACTCCAAATTGTCTCTATTCCTTTCAAGCTGTAGAAGTTACATTGGATCAATTTTCTTTTAATTTTTAGAGAGGCAAATAGGATAAGGTCTTTAGAGGGAACTCAGCAGGTTTTATAGTTTTATTTTCTGGGTCTCATCATTTTAAATATGTTTCCACAAAATAGTTTTACCTTGCCACTTGGGACAACATGGATGGATCTAGAGGGAGTATGGCAGGCAAAGTAAGTAAGACAGAAGACAAATACCTTATGATTTCACTTATATGCAGAACCCGAAAAATAAATGGACAAACCAAACAAAGAGACTCATAGATACAGGAAACCAATTGCTGGTTAACAGAAGGCAGCTAGGTTGGGTGGGGATGGGGATTAAGAAGTACAAACTTCCAGGTAAGTCATGAGGACATAATGTACAGCACAGGAAATACGATAAATAGTACTGTAACATCTTTCTATGATGACAGATGGTAACTAGACTTATCATGGGGTAGTTTTGTAATAGATAAAAAAATTGAATCTCTGTGATATATACCTGGAACTAATAGGATATTGTATGTCAATTAAATTTCAATAAAAATGCTTTTAGAATAAAAAATATTAGATTTTAGAATGGAATTTTATATGTATTATTTATTATTTAAAATGGGAAAAAGAATTAGCACTTTTTAAACCCCATCTATGTGCCAGGTATTCAAATGTATCATTTCATGTAATTCTCACAATTAGTATTGTGATATTATCCCCACTTTTCATGTAGAAGAAGACGACAAAGACTTTCTGAATTTTAAACTCAGAGTTGAGGGGCACATGGATGGTGCAGTCAAGCTCAGGTCATGATCCCAGGGGTCCGGGATGGAGTCCTGCATCTGGCTCCCTGCTCAGCGGAGAGTCTGCTTCTCCCTCTCCTTCTGCCCCCCACCCCCGGCTTGTGCTCTCTCTTGTACTCTCTCTTTCAAATAAATAAGATCTTTAAAAAATAAAATAAAATAAACTCAGTTGACTCCTAACCTCTACTACCTTCTAGTATACCATGATGATGAGTTGAATAGGTAATATTATAACTGATTTTCTAGGATCTTACTTTTTGTTATTTAATTCCACATTTATTAAAATTCACCCAAACATTTTTAACTTAAAGACTCCATGAGGTCAATTAGTCCAAATCTATTCTGATCTACAAAAGTGAAACCCCTGTGTGTTGCTTTATAACAGAGTAATCATGTTTAAACCATCTGAGAAACTTCTTTTCCATTACTGTATATTGTGATTTTCATCAGTTGTGTTAAAAAGACTTTCTCTTTTTATACCTTGCTTTTTTCCCCCAAGGAACCTATTTTTTTTTAATAGCGTAGTTGGACTTTTGCCTAGAAAATTACAAAATCACTCAAAATAAACAAAATTTATCTCATCTTTCTGAAGGAAAAGAAACTTCTCCTATCTAACTCCAACCTCATGACTCTTCTCTGATATTTTTCCAGCCGTAGGTGTTAGCATCTGCTGTTGGAGAATCTGGTTTTGATTGTAGGGACTAGGATGAGGACTAGAGCCAAGATCACATTTTACATTAACTATTATATAATCATAGCACATGTCCAACTCCACAGATTACTGATACTTTATGAAAGAATGTACATCTTCAAATTCATCTTCATCATTTTCACATTTGTATTTTTGAAACTGTATCTGAAATTCTCAATGCATACAACCCTCAAATAAAGCAAATGACACCCTTCTTATAATGTAGGAACATGGAGATGTCAGCTGCTTCCTCCTCTGCCACCTTTTGAGAACTGCAGCTGAGATCGGGCTCGAGCTCTTCTGGAAATGTACTGCACTCCTCATACTATTTACTGCCTCTCCTCCCCATTTCACCATTTAGATGGCTGCTCAGGGACAATCAGAAAAAATGCCAAGGAACAAAATAGCTCCAAATAGCTTCCCCAGACTCCGTGCTCTCTATTGTCCTTTTCTTTACGCCCCCACATGTCAAATACACACAGAGCAGCCCAGAGAGGAGGTAAATGGAAAAGAGAAAACCAAGGCATGAGGCAGCACCTTTTGCTTCGAGAAGGATCAGGAGTGAAGGTTAGAACACAGTATTCAGGGAGGGAGCTGAGCCAGGTTAGCATGAACACACACTTACTGCCCCTTCCACAATGCCCATAGACTGCTTTCTGAAGTTTCATGCCATTGGTCTCAAATGCATGGTAGACTTCAAAGATCCCCGATTTAAAAAAAAAAAAAAAAGATTTAGAGCAATCAGCTGCTACTTAAAAGTCAACATCCTATGCTTCTGATGTCTGCTGTAAGCTTTTCAATAGGAGATAACGTTCTCCATTTTCTTTGTTGTTTTTTTCTGAAGATCCTTCTTCTGATGATCTATTTTATGTTAAGTGTTCGGCCATTTTTTCCCCTTTCTGTCCATCAATAATTTAAAGTAAATATTCTTTTCAGAAAGAAGAGTGTGACCCTCAGATTACATCAGCCTGCTAAATTCTCTTTTTTAATTCTTTCACTTAAAAGCATTAAGATGAATGTCAAACATAAAGTATTACATTGCCTGAAAGGCATTTGCCTGAATATGTTAAGTAATGTATCCACTATCGTTTTTCCAAGAATCTTAAGAGGCCACTAGCATAGTAAGATTATTATATTTTTTCCAGGCAGTATCTGGATCTAGTGATTCTCTATGGATATAAACAGTGTAATATTTGCACAGTGACCTGGTTCTTGACTTTGATGGTTACATGTAAGTAAAATACTGAAGAAAAACAAAAACCCACAGCTATTGCTTCCAGTAAGTTTCATCATTTCTAATCTTTAAAGGAAATTCTCTATCTCACTACTTTACTAAATCATACTAAAATGTAATGTACAGCTATAGGCTCCTAACCCATTTTCTTGAAAATAATGGGCAGAAACAACTCAAAATTAATAAGTAAAACATATTAAATGAATACAGCATTGGAAGGATTTAAATAGCAAAGGACCAAAACTGTTATCCTGTGTAAATTTAAATCTTATCATCATTGACTGATTTGAAACAGGAAGAATCAGAGTTTGGATTAATAGAAAGAGCTTGATGGTACGAAGGGTTGAGTTTGAGACTGGCCCATGATTTTTTCTGAAGATCATTGGACAGTCACAGTATTTCTGGTACCTTAAAATTTCCATTTATGAAGGATGATCAGGGTACTTAAGTGAATAATGAATTCTATGTTGTAAATATTCAGTGGTAACATATTACAAAGTTGGTTCTTAATAAAACATTATAATTTTAAAATGTAAATAATTATTGAATAAAAAACACTGAATTCAAGGTAGCTTTTTATGTCACTTAAAATAGTTGGCCAATTTTGAAGGAAAAAAAAAAGCAGCATCCAAGAGCACATTGTTGTTAATGCTTAAGCCCCACAGAATTGAGTGTAATCAAGTAAAACCTACCATTTTGCCATCAGAAAGAGTAAAATTCTTGCCACTAATATGTTTATTACTGCTGCATTAAAACATTTACCTCAGGTAGCGTTACCTGGACTAATTATTGAAAATACAAAGCAGTGCATATTATGTTTATTTCCATTAGTCCAAAATTTAATATTATTCCAATGCTGCTCAAATTATTTGAATAGAAATCAATTGTTAAGCCACTGTGATTTTAAAGAACTGTGATTTATTCTCCCCAAAAGTTTGATTTACTTATTATTTACCCATGATTAGCTTGAACACTGCCAAAATGCTTTGTCTCTCAGAATTTTGATAGTCATCTTTATTTTAACATGTTACTCTGACATTCTGGTGTATTATTAGCACAGAGCATGTCGAGTATGCTGGGAGTTTTAGTATATGTACAATTTGTATTTCATCTTTTTTCTATGTAATTTTTAGAGTTTTCTTAGTCAGCTTTTAAGTACTTTCAGATTATGAAATTTAATAAGACTTGCTGGCTAATAAAAATAACTGGCATGTAAAACCCTCCTTCACGTTACCCACCGTACAGAGTTCTTTGCATATTACAAATTTACATGTCACAAATTAGAGTTTATATCAGAGTTTCCTCTCTCCACCCACCTCCCATATTATAGATGTTGAATCTGAGGTTCAGAAAAGTTTAAATAACTTGGATCAAATTTATTTGGCAATTTGAGTGGCAGAACTTGGGAGTCAAGATTCCTGATCTCCCTGATATTGCCCACTGATATTACGATTATCATCAGATTTTTTTTTGATAAATGATTTTCACTGATTTGGCATAAAAAATAAAACATTATTGCAGTTTGAAGAAGACTGATAGTCCTATACAAGTATATTTGCCAAACCAAACTCTTCTGAGCAGTAATATAATTAGTGAATATTTGCTCAATATTCAGCGTGGACACAAAAGAATGCCAAAATATATGGAAAGAGCATGAAAACTTAAGACCTAAGTCTTATCCCTACTTTAATGAGAATCACGTTATGGAAGCTACATTTCAGATCCTCAGTGTTCTCATCTATAAAATGGAGATTCTGGAGTCTACCACCTTTGCTTCTCTGCAATTGGGTTTTTTAGAGTCAAATGGGCTGAGGCAATGTGAAAGGGGCTCATAAAGTGAAAGAACTATATAAATGAGAAATTAGATTAAGGAATACAGCAAATGCTGTACATAAGAAAGGAAAACCCATATCAGCATTACTAATACAATTCTTTAAGAGCATCTTTCTCGGGGATATACAACATAAAAATAAGGAAAAATGACAGGAATAAAATGAACCTTATTGCTTTTTCCATAATCTTCTAGAAGAAAAAAATAAGGAATACTTCCACATATTTTCTAAATGATCTGGAAAATTTATCAGGATTTGATCTGTAGTATTTAAAAAAAGTATACCCTTTGGTTTTAAAAGGAGTCCAATAGAGCCACAACCCCCCATGTATAAACAATATTGGAAGAAGGCTTTCTCGGTCTCTATGCTTTTGTTTCTCTATGCTTTGTATAAACAATATTGGAAGAAGGCTTTCTCGGTCTCTATGCTTTTGTTTCTTCAGTAAGCATTTGTTTATGACTTCCCACATATGCAACCCAACTATAATTCATGGACGATCCAAGGAGAGGAAAGTAACAGTAACCTTCCTCAGGTAATGCCCCATGTTGAAGAGGCAAATTACGAAGCTACTAGAAAACAAGGATCAATATATGATCATACAAGTGAGAAAGCCTAAATAAATGTGGGTGAGAGACAATATAAAGAGCTCATGTGTGGTATTACCCAGGCAGACATTTGGAGGAAGTCTACCAGGAGTCTTTTAAGGGAGGAAATCACTAAGTTTGACAAGGAAAAGCAAATCAAGAAAATTGTACATGCTCAGTGAAGATCTGGGTGAATTTACAAAAACAAGCATGATTCACACAGGGTCCTGAGGTCATACGCTCACAGTTGCACCACTTGAAGTACAAAGTCTAAATGAAGGGAGATAAGAATTAAAAGGGGATAAGATTTAAAAGATATATATACATATATATATATATATCTTTTTATATATATTTAAAAGATATATATATCTTTTATATATTTTTATATATTATAATATATAAATATATATAAATAATTTTAATAAATAAAATTTAATAAAAATATTTATATATTTATATATTATATATATTTATAAATATATGTATTTTTATATTTATATATAAATATATATATTATATATATTTTATATATATTTAAAAGATATATATATATAAGCTATATATATATATAGCTTCAAAAGCAAGAATGAAAAATAAATCAAGAACCGTGGGAACTGTAGAAAAATAAAGATGAAAGTTCAAATCCGAGAACCACAAAACAAAAAGAAGAAATGATGCTACAAATTGCCAGGGAGAAAAATACACTGAGACAAGGAGAGAAAACAGCAATTGGAGAGGAAAATTAACAAAATCAGCCTATAGCAGCAGGAATCCATTGGATAATCAAGAGAAAATGTCCTGTTAATAGGCAGACAAGCAAGGGGCTTTGTTTTCACTGTTGTCTACCTGTCACTTTGTACAGTAATGAAATTAATGAGCCTGACTCTTCCTTTTCATGACTGGAAAGACTCAAACATCCTGCTCTTTGCTCACGCATAGCAACCACACAGTTCCTGTCAGTACAAAGTACTCCAAGTTACAGGGAGTTCTAAAAATCTTGTCACTTGCCCCTGGAATAATAAATAGAAAGTACAGGGCGGGGAAATCCTTCCAAAACAGGAGGCAATAAGGTTAGGTGGCATTTTTCTTTCTTTATTTCTTCTAACTGCTGGCCTAAAGTTGTAGCACCAAGAAGCAGGGAATCTATCTGCCCGTTTAGCTGATGTTCTTTTACCATAATTGGATTTAATCATAATATGAAATTGCTTAAAAAAGAAACAAGTAGAGACTCAACTATTGAAATATCCTAAAGTTGCCAACAGGTACCCTATTCAAGCCTTGGAATTGATTTTTTTTCTTGGGCCTCTCTGCCAAAGACAGAAAACAGATTAAAGACAATGTAAACTAGATTCAAAGTGTCCAAAGAAAACCAACTGAAATAGAATCCAAAAGATTTTGAAAACTTTTAATACAAAAGAAGATAGTTAGCTTCCACTAGGGGAAGAAAATATCTGAGACATAGTCCTTTTTGGTTTTGAACTTGGAAATCGGAACTCAAGAGAGACATGCTACAAATTTGATAGGATAAATGGATTTCCCTTTAACCACAAAATTGTGTTGTCTACAGCATGATTGAAAACTGTTACAAACTTCCAAAGGCTTCCGAACTGATTAGCCCATGAATCGTCTTCGCCTCTGCCAACCTACCTGGCATCCCTTTTTGTTTACCAATGCACTTCTCCCTGGAGCCTGCAGACAGCAAGCTCCCAGGGCTGACTGGGACTTTATCTAAATCCCCTGGAAGTCATGCTGAGGCTTATCTCTCTGCCTGAAGACCCAACATCATTTTCCCATGTCAAATTTCAGACATTCCAATATTGTGAAGATATGGATGACTTTGCCTTATCATTGAAAGCAGGCTATTATTAGAGACATTTTATAAAATTAATTATTTGATTAATACCTGTGCAGATAAAATGGCTTTCAGTCAACAAAGTTTCGTTATCAAGACTCATCATTACATTCAATAAGAAACATCAATAACCTTACTAAGTTATTAAGCAGCGGCTGTGTTCCATCCCCTACCTACCAAAAAATCACATAAACAGATGGAAGTTCTAGAAAAAATTTCTCAATGTATAGGTTGTGATTTCATGCTTTTCAAAGCAACATATTTTACTGAAGGATTTTTTTAATGTACTACCAGTTTTTTAAGTGATTTTGGCTTTTTAAAGCAGTATATCTTGTGCTTTTTAAAGCAGTATATTTTACAGGCATTTTAAACTGTATTAACAGTTTTTAATGTATTAATAGTTTTTTTAAAGAGAGGCAGATTTTCCATGTTATTAAGTTTTAAGGTTTTTAAAAATAATTCTAAATAGGTGTTCATTTCATGAGTAAGACTGCTGTGACCACATAATGGAATCAGAGTCAAGCCAAAGATCCTATTTAATTTCGCATTTATTGTTCACAATTTGCTTCACATATATTAATCATACCTGCCCAGCTGGACTATAAGCTGTTTAATTACTGTAGACTTGTTCATTATTCCTTCAAGGTCTTGAGCATTAATGCATTAAGTAGACACTCAGATGGATGAGTGAATGAATGAATGAATGAATGAGACTCTCTCTTACATTACTGTTTACACAATCCATCTGCCTTAATGAGTAGCTAACTCTACTCAATGGCTTGGATCATTTTTACAACCTATTTACACAGACATATCTTCCAGTTTGCTTTCTGTCAGGAGCACATATTGAAAAACTAAACAGAACTATATAAGAGAAGAATGTGTTAAGAGGGTGATTCTGAAGGCTCTTTAGGGAAGGCTACATGTGTTTGCTGTAAGGAATGGTCTTTTCATTTACTGGGGGGTAATGGTCTTTTCATTTACTGTCTTGCTGAGAGCTTTGTTTAACAAAGGTAGTCACTGGCTGAGAAGTTAGAGTAAAAAGAATCTAAAAAACCAAAGGAAAGAGGAGAAGGAAGGATTAAGGAAGAAAAGGAAGGAGAGAGACAGAGGACAGACAAGAGGGGAGGGAGTCAGAAAGGAAGGAAGGGAAGAAACGAAATGGAGTCCCCAAAAGGTTATTTTCACTGTGCAGCAAGCAAAGTCTTGGAGCTTTCCTTAAGACTCACCTCTTGTTTGGAGCTTTCATTGAACTCTAGGACCCACGACCTTACCCACCCCTAACCTGCCACCTACTCTGAGCCCACCTACCCTGTTGAATTTTATGTTTAACCCTGTTCTGTCTATATCCTTCTAGTTTTTCCTGGAAGGTAGTCTTTGCAAGCTCCTAGAGAGAAGGACCTGCCTTCTTCGTCCCCCGACCATCTCCAGCACAGTATGAGCACATCGCAGAATGCCAAGAAAACAAATAAATGCCAATGATCCAGTGAAGGATTAGGTTTTTTGTTTGCTTTAAATTCCCTCATCTTGGTCAACTTTACCCTGATGCTTCTGGGAAAGGGTTTTGAATTTGGAATCCAACGGTGTTTTAGAGCAGGAACTGTAATCTCTACCAGGGTACCACACACTCCCAGTTGGACAGAAATTTAAACATACAGCACACACCCTGTGCTCGCACACACATTTATTTTCCCCTGAAGACACTATAGATTTCGTTACATTTTAAATGAGGCATATAATTCAACAGAGGCTCCAAACTCTATCATCAAGACTGAGGAAAAAGTTTGTTTAATACCGAGGAGCGAAGACTACATGGTCTTTGAAGCAGTTTCCGTCTATAATGAGAAACTCTTCATTCTGACCTTTGACTGGCTGGTTTATTCTTTAAAACATTTTTTTTTTTAAGATTTTCTTTTTATTTGTTAGAGAGAGAGAGAGAGAGAGAGAGCACAGGCAGACAGAGAGGCAGGCAGAGGCAGAGGGAGAAGCAGGCTCCCCGCCGAGCAAGGAGCCCGATGTGGAACTCGATCCCAGGACGCTGGGATCAAGACCCGAGCCGAAGGCAGCCGCCCAACCATCTGAGCCACCCAGGCGTCCCTGGCTGGTTTATTCTTAAAGCATATTCTGTAGGACTTCATACAGTGTTTCAAATCTCACGTTTAATGTGCTGTCTCCAGAGGTGGTTAATGAGAATATTAATCCACATATTTCCAGTGCTTTATTCCTGTTCGCATTCTGCAATTTAGAAAACGCCTTAAAAAATGTAAGGCTTCTTTGGCTTTTTGCCAATTCTTGAGAAATTTTCCTTGTGTGTTTAAAATTAGCCATCAACAGTCTAAAAGTAAAGCTTTGAGATAGGTTCTTTTTCTTAGCATTTAAAAGTAAAATTATTTTCACATTCTATTCTGCGTCTTGCATCAATGCCTGATAATCTAGAGAGACCGATTGCTTGGGGTAAACCTGGAAGTTGGCAAAAAGCTGCAGTGAACGTAAGATTGAAGAATCTCTAAGTTCTTCATAAGATGAATGATACAGACGTTAGAGCAGCGATGAGGCACTCAGGACAAAACAGAGATATAGCAAAGGTAGAAAAGGCTTGGAGTCACTGCCGAATTTTTGTAGTGGCCATAGCAATGGTAACACCTAGATCATCTTGAGGCCCTTAGCTAAAATATCTAAGACTGAAGTAAATGCATGAGCTTCTATTTCTCAGAGAGGAAAGTGCGGCCCATCTTGTGAATGAGATATGGATTTTTAGGCTGTTTCTTAATATGATGAATGGGAATGGAACTTTCCAGATAATGCAGAGCTGCCCTTGAAAGTGAAATCGAGGCAGAAATAAAAAGCAGTGAGTTTTGCCCTAGATTCTATCTAAAACCCAATGAGTAAATCCACCAGAAGGTTGCCAGCCTAGGTAAGCCCTAAAGCTGACTACACGGGGATGTGGCAGGAGAGTCAGAGCTGAGGAAATGCAGCCGAGTCACGGACTGAAGGAGACATACCTGAGACAGTGCTGTACCTCAGAGACCCTCCCTCTCTACTCGTACTTGGGCCCAAGAACATGGCCCTGTGGGCTTCTTTCAAGCCGCCTAGCATTTACTGAGCACTGAGCACGTGGGGGACTGAGTCAGACAGTTTGAAAAAACAAACAACAAAAGTCTATTCAGAAGTGAGAACTTAGAATCAGGAAATCTAGACCGGGCTCCCCTTGGCCATCGGGCACTTCGTGTAAATTTTATAAAGCTTCTGTCCCGACCAGTTCATTCTGTAGGACTCATCTGTGTGATAAGCAGACTTCAGATTGGGGGGCATAAATGGGGTACCCTGGGCTGCTCTTCAATAATAGTAAGATTTTCCCTTTCATAAAAGTACTGTCCTGAGTACTCTGTTCTCAGCGACAATTGGCTCCATTAAAGAGAAGGAAATTTGGAGTGTCTGCTTTTTCAAAAAAAGAAAGTTTATGAGGGCCTCTTAAGTAAGTAATTTTTACAAATTTGCTTAGTGCCAAAGCCCCCTTGAAGAAAAAGAATATGTTTTTCAATCTGAGAATAACATTTTTATTGTAAGAAGAATATTTACTAGTCACTTTCATCAATAAATGTCCCCCTTAGAGCACTAAATTTGTACATGAGAGCACATGAAGTTATGGAGATTCTATCTGAAAACACCCTATTATCCTCTAAGTACTGAGTTTGGCAAATTTAAGAAATTTACTTCTGAAAAAGTAAATAAGACCTGGTTTTTAACATGTAGGAAATAAATAGTAAGCTTCATGATTATACAAACTATGCTTGGCCCTCTATTACAGCTCTGTAAAAAATGCCAGGCAAATAGATGTTCAATAAATATGTGTTTAATTAAATACTTAATTTTTTAAACTGCTTAACTAATGCCCACTCCTCATGAAGGAATGGCCCCTCCTGATAAGGGGAAACGGTTGGTTTCCCCTCCCCGAAGCAGAAGACCTGCTAATGCAAATTTACTTCTAAATGGTTCTAAAATATCTTTTTGTGTTTTCATCAAATACCAGTACTTCGTTTCATGAATAATCTACAAAGAGCTGAGTTTTAAGAAGTGAATTTCACGTGTAGAAAGGAGTTATATTAAGATGCTTTTGATATATTTACTGATTCGGATTTTTCAAATAATACATCTTTTTATACTAGCCTCAATGACCCAATGTAGCCTACCACATAGTCCATATTTCTCACCGGGTGGGAGGGGAAATTTTAGCAAACGTACAGAGTATTTTTACTTAAAAATCTGTCAACACAGACATCTTGCTGAGCCTTGAGAAATAATGTTGAAATGGACTGAAGAGGAGGAATAGCATTTCAAGAAAGAAGGAATATGTTTGAGGAATATGTTCCTCAAACATATTCAGGATAGAACTGAGCAAAGAGCAACGAGTGATTCAGTCACATGGGAAGTAACCTGTGGCCCACACCTTACAAGTAGAAACAGATGTAAAGGAAGCATAAAACATATGGAACAAGAAACGGCATGATTTGATCCTCAATCAGGCGTGGGAGAAAATTTTCCAGGTGGTTCCAAGATACAACAAGCAGGCAATCATTGAAGCACTAAGAGGAACCATAGAGCCGGTTTGGTGAACTGGTTTGAGATGACGGATTCATAGAAAACATTCTGTAGGTAGTGGGAGATACAGTCCCAGTGTGTATAAGAGGGGAGAGAACGGGTAACTGATGTCAAAGTTTAAGGCATAGGAAAGAAGCCATTCAACAGTGAGGGAATGTGAAAAAGAACAAGTGACTGAGAACTTTGAATAACAACTCCATTTAAATACTTGGGAATGGGAAAGGCAAGAGGGAAAATGTCAGACCCATTGAAGACGATGCTGGCAAGGGCAGTAGAAACAGCAGCAGAAGGAAATTTCAAAAAGGAATATATGATCAAGATGTTCTCATACTACGGACAGTGTTGTTTGTGTTTGGCCACAGGAAAACTATTGGTTATTTCTGAGGGAGTCTTGGGTACAATGTTAGTGTCATGAGAACAGTTGCAGAAGAGATAGATCAAGGGACGCCTGGGTGGCTCAGTTGGTTAAGCGGCTGCCTTCGGCTCGGGTCATGATCCCGGCGTCCTGTGATCGAGTCCCACATCGGGCTCCTTGCTCAGCAGGGAGCCTGCTTCTCCCTCTGCCTCTGCCTGCCTCTCTGTCTGCCTGTGCTCGCGCTCTCTCTCTCTCTAACAAATAAATAAATTTTTTAAAAAATCTTTAATTTAAAAAAAAAAGAAGAGATAGGTCAAGGCAGTGAACAAGACCATAAAACATAAGGAAATAGCCCACACAATGTTCCAATTATAGAATCATCTATATGCAGCATATCACAAATCTCCAGATGTCTGCTTTCTAGCTCTTGAGTTTTCTATCGCTGCCATGATGAATTACCACAAATGCAAAACTACACCAATTTCTTATTTTCTCATTCTGGGGGTCAGAAGTCCAAAAGAGGTTTCACTAAGCTAAACTCATATTGTCAGAAGAGCTGATTCCTTTTTTTAATCCCCAACTTTGAGATATAATTAATAACTTGTCTAAATTTAAGATGTACAGTGTAATGATTTGATACATGCATTAATTATGAAATAATTATCACAATTGGGCTAGTTAACACAGCCTTCACTCACATGATTGTGTGTACGGTAAGAACATTCAAGGTCTACTTTCTTAGCAAGTTTCAACTATACAATACAGTATTGTTAACTGTAGTCACCACGCTGTACATTAGATCCCCAGAACTTATTCATCTTATAATTGAAAGTCTGTTACCTTTAACCAACCTCTTTCCATTGATCCCACACCCCAGCCTCCCGTAACCACCATTTTATTTTTCATTTCCATGAGTTCTCCACTTTTATAGGTTTCGCATTTAAATGTGATCATATAGGACTTGTCTGTATGACTTCTATTAGACTTTTTTCACTTAACATAATGCCCACAAGATTCATCCTTGTTGTCACAAATGGCAGGATTTCCTTATTTCCTTCTTTTTTGTGGCTGAATAATAGTCCAATTGTGTGTATATACTACATTTTCTTTATCCCTTGAACCATTCATAGACACTTAGGTTGTTTCTTTACCTTGACTTTATGAATAATACTGCAGTGAACATAGGAGTGAATATACTACTGCAAATAGTAATTTTTTTTTTGTTTCCCTGGGGTATATACCCAGAATGAGATTGCTGGATTATATGGTAGTTCTATTTTTAATTTTTTTAAGAACCTCCATACTCTTTTCCATGTGGCTATATGAACTGATGCCTTTGCAAAACTGTAAGGGAGAATCTATTTCCTTGCCTTTTCCAGCTTCTAAACACAGTTACATTCCTTGGCTCATGGTTCTTTCCTTCATGTTCAAAATCAGCAGCATAGAATCTTCAAATCTCTAATTCTGAAACTCCTGCCTGTCTTTTTCACTTTAAAGGACCCTAGTAATTGCACAGTTCTGTCTGGATGTAACCCAGGACAACTGCCCCATTCTCAAGATCCTAAATCACATTTGCCAAGTCCTTTTTGCCATGTAAGGTAACATATTCATGGGCCCCAGGGGACAGCATGTGAACATTCAGAGGAATCCAAATTCTGCCTACCACAAAATCCAAGTTAAAACATTAGAAGCTAGTTAGAATTGACTTTTATTAATTTTCATGCATCAGTTTACCTTTGGGTTAAACAATGTGAGATTAAATTATTAACTGGAAAATGAAAATAACATTTTTAATGGAAAGCTTTTACACTAATCTATTATTTTCTGCTGAAAGGTCTTTAAGCTAAATGTTAAAATTCTTGTTATTAAAATTTCCATTTAGTGATAGTTGGGTGGCAATAACAATAAGCTAATAGTTTTCTGCCAATAGCAATATTTTGATGAGCCCATTTTTTATTGGAGCCATACTTTATATTATAGAAATCACTTGGCATTATCTTCTGCTGTTATTTATTTTTACTGTTTTTCTAATATAAAATGTTTTATTAAAAAGGTTTCAAAGCTAAAGATTTTTTCCTTTGTATACATTTAAAATATGTATATTTTTAACCTAATAATATAAAGCTATATTTGAATTTCTCAAACTACTGGATCTATAGTTTTTCCTCCATATAAAGTTTTTCCTATATAAAATTGAAGGGATAATGAACAAAACTGCTATAAATATTAAATGAGATAATGTATGTACAACTGTAGCAGCTGCTAGCCCATATTAAGTAGGTCTTCCATCAATTTTTAGCCTAATAGAAAATACATGAGATTTTTTCACTCATATTGAAACATTTCTATAAATACGAATGAATAGTACCATAGATGGTGTTTCTTTCCAAACTTATCAAATTCTAAGTATTTGATCTCCACAGAATGTAAGATGAGAATTCAATTCAAATAACTCAATTAAAAATGGTCGTTTGTATTCCAAATATCTATTCAGTTAGACTTCCACGGTAGGGGTACACAAAAGGATAATCTTAAGGTTTTTTAATTTTATCTGAAGATACCAGTAGATTGTGAGGAAAATTCTTTGAGTTTCATATATTCAATAGAGAATATTTGAAGTTACAAATTAAGCTACCCAGGAGATCAAACCTAGAATATGGTAGCACTTTAAGAAATAAAAATCACCAAATTTTCTCAGTGGCTATAATTTAACCTTCAAGTTGCACTGTTTAAGATTTCCTCCTGTAATCCTATGCCCCTATGTCTTTAACTCCTTGTGATTAAATAATGTTCCCATGCTTTCGCTGTCTATTTCCTTTTTGTGAAGTTGTCAAATGACCTCTGTCTTGTCCTGTGTAATTTAGGAGACTTTATGTAGCTCTCTGAGAGACTATCACACAAGTCCGACTGCGAGAGTAATTTACGAGGTTCAAAATGAAGGGTCATTATTAATATCGTCTGGCCTGCAATGAATACATAGATGCTCTCGTTCATGCATGGTAGGGTTTTAGCTAGATCACAAGAGGTAGAAGGTTTTAAATGAGGTGTTATGAATGATATCATTGGTTACATAAATTTAATCTACATTTTTAAAATACGACCGTTTAATGAGATTAGGAAACCTAGGAAAACATGGTATTTGGTGTGGGCTTATATATTACTTTCCGGTATTTCTTTGGCTAAAAACACAATTTCAGAAATTGTGCTTTCATAGATCTTTAGGCTAACATTTCTTAGCCAATCGTAAGTTAGAATAGGCATAGTAAGTATTTGACACTATAAAGCTAAACACAGAGGGACAGCAAAGAGTGGGTTTTCTCATTTTGAGGAGACGTTGAGTGCTTCTATTTTATCAAAGTATTCCTGACTTGTGTCCAGCAATCCTTGGTACTAATTTTTATGTAGGTAGAAGAAAATAGTAGTTTTTCTTCACATTTCAGTGTCCAGTGTCTCTTCTTAATTACAGCAGGCAAATCTGATTACTTCTGATCAGTCTTTTTTTTTTTTTAAGATTTTATTTATTTGACAGACAGAGATCACAAGTAGGCAGAGAGGCAGACAGAAAGAGAGAGAGGAAGGGAAGCAGACTCCCTGCCGAGCAGAGAGCCCGATGCGGGGCTTGATCCCAGGACCCTAGGATCATGACCTGAGCTGAAGACAGAGGATTTAACCCACTGAGCCACTCAGGTGCCCCACTTCTGATCAGTCTTAACAGTTGAACAATTCCTTTCTGGCCAAAGTGAAACCTTAAATATTTCCATAAGAGCTTTCTTATAATATATGCACATGGTATAGGATATACCAAATAAGAAAAGATAATAGCTTTTAGTAGATAGACAACTGTAGCAGAAAAATGCTTTTGTTTATTTATATATGCTTTATTGTTTTAAACAGAGACCATAAATCTGAAGCCTCTCATCAAAAAAACCATCTCTACCTCTCAATTTCCCCTAGCATATCAACTGAACTTCTGGTCTTTTTAATATGTATGTATTATTGTGCCAGTTTTATGTCCCCCCATATACTTTAAGTGTTCCACATTACCCATAATACTTAGTGGTATTCCTTGAAAATAAATAGCTAACATCAAGTTCCTGCTATGCGCTGGATGCCATTCTAAGCTTTTTAGTATATTAACTCCCTTAAGTTTCAAAGGAAACGAAAGAGGTGCCACTATTATCTTCACTTTATAAAGAGGAGGAAACTAACTCAGAACAGTTAAGCAATCTAGCTAGAGTCACACAGCCTGAAAGTGGCCAAGCCCAAACCAAAGCCTGGTTTCAGGGCCACTGAACATAACTCCTGCCCTGCCCCTGCAGACCTTGAGCAGGTAAATGTCCTACTTTTGGGGGGAGGGGAGATTATTATTTTTTTAATTAACATATGATATATTATTTGTTTCAGGGGTACAAGTCTGTGATTCATCAGTCTTACACAATTCACAGAGCTCACCATAGCACATACCCTCCCCAATGTCCTTCTCCCAGCTACCTCATCCCTCCCACCATCCTCCCCTCCAGCAACCCTCTGTTTGTTTCCTGAGATTAAGAGTCTCTTATGGTTTGTCTCCCTCTCTGGTTTCATCTTGTTTCATTTTTCCCTCCCTTCCCCTATGATCCTGTCTTGTTTCTCAAATTCCTCATATCAGTGAAATCATATAATAATTGTCTTTCTCTGGTGGACTTATTTCCCTTAGTCTAATACCCTCTAGTTCCATCCACATCATTGCAAATGGCATGATTTCAATTTTTGATGGCTGCATAATATTCCATTATATATATGTACATCTTTATCCATTCATCTCTTGATGGACATCTAAGCTCTTTCCATAGTTTGGCTATTGTGGAGAGTAAATGTCCTACTTTTAGAGCTGGTGACTTTCAGAGCACCAAGTACTTCTTCCTTACCTTTATTACCATTATGATATTTGTTTTCTCTGGTTATTCAATTGATGCCTGCCTTATTCAATTGATGCCTATCCCTCCCATTATACCCAGAACATATTAATAGAACCTCTAGTATTTAATAGACGAGTAATAGCAGCTAGTATTTATTAAGCTTTTACCATGTGCCAGGAAATGCATCTTATTTTAGTCTTCATGAAGTCTATGATACCCATCAGTTTACCTCCAACTTTGGAGATAAGGATCCTGAGGCGGAGGGAAGTTAGAGGACATGCCCAGGGTCATAGAGCTAATAAATGGTAGAGTCAGGATTTCAACTCCAAGGCCAAACTCCAGAGTTGTGCTCTGGATGAAGGAAGGAATGGATGAATGGACATATAGCTTGGAGGAAAGCATATTTGACTTATGTGCAGGGGTGAAGTGGAAACAGAAACCTCCTCTGGGCAGAGGAGACGTGGGTGCTATGACACAGAACAGTGTGCCTGGAATGCTCAATAAATATGAATTAACCAGTGAATGCCTTTGTAGCCCTAAGGTTAAAAGACTTTGCACACACAATGTTTGTTACTAATGCCTTCTATCTTTTTCTCTTTCAGTGCCACCATGGGCCTTAATTGCCATAGCCATAGTCGCTGTCCTTTTAGTCCTGACCTGCTGCTTTTGTATCTGTAAGAAATGTTTGTTCAAAAAGAAAAACAAGAAGAAGGGAAAAGAGAAGGGAGGGAAGAATGCCATTAACATGAAAGATGTGAAAGACTTAGGGAAGACCATGAAAGATCAGGTAATGTCTTCATTCCATATTCCTTCTTTGGTGATTTTATTAAATGTTAATAAATGGCTTATTATACTTATACCAGATAAGTACAGAAGTAAACAACTTCTGGATAGATGTCACTGTTGTCAAAAATGCTTTGTGATCCTTCCAGTCATTAGTCAACATCCCAAAGTGCAATGAAAACATTTGGCAGGGTTTTCCAGACTCCTAAGCATCTGACCCACAAAAGGGCATCGATGACTGGCAGGGCAATCTTGACAGGCCCAGAAGACTGGAATGATGCCTGAGTATTTGAATTACACTGGCCACTCTTAATTGCATTTAGAGTTAGAGAAACAAAATGGAGAGTATCTGAAAGCTTTCCCTTTTGGGCATGGTACCTTTCTCACATTCCCACTATTCATAATCACTGTTAAATCACCCATACTTGTGGCCCTGTGTCACAGTAGATGAAAATTACCATTCCTATAGATCTAGACTCCTCGATAATGAGCACTCTGGAAGAGTGACTTAAACAGTGAGTTAGAAGAGAGAGAATTATGAGTTAGTCCTCAAGAACAGGGCATAATTTTAAGGCAAAATTCTTGTTTTGATAGTTAGGGACAATGAAACCACAACACAGGTTATAGAACCCATCCAGCTGGGTTATCTTCCAGAGCCTCAGGAAGCTATTTGGTTGTTCTTTACATCATTGTTTATTTTAATTTAATTAACTGGATGATTTGGTTCAGAATAAAGTTTATTATTAATGGTTATTATTAAATGCCTCCTCATTACTTTTTGAATCATTTTCATAGTGGAAAATGTTAAATTAAATGTTCCTTAAAGAACATTTAATTTCATTTTAATAATGTAAATGTAGAGCTTTTTCATAGAAAGAACACTTTCAATTTGTTTCAATTTGTTTCCTTTCAAGTAATTCAAGTTTTATTTATTCTCAAATAGCACACATATTAACAATTTTTTTGTAAATTCTTCTAATAGTATTAATTACTATTACTTGAGCTCTTAAATAGGTAAATCTCTGTAAGAACAATTTAGTCAAGGAGGGCATTTTTAGCACATTTGCATAGTTTCCTAGATAACTACCCACTCTGGGCACCAACCCCACTCCCTGCCTTGATATTTAAACACTTTTTCTCCAAGATACTGTAATGTCTAATGACATCGACTTTACAAAGGCTCTTCTGCCCTCACTCAACTTTCATCTGGTTTCAGAGACATAGGATGTAGGCAGTGCCGGCACTCATGCTCAGAGACTTGTCCTGAGCTCAGAGCAACAAGGTTTACATTTTTCTGAGTCTCTAGTCACAGCCACGGAAGTCTGTGTGCCCACATTCCACCACAGAGGACTAATAAGGCTTTTTCTCTTCAGTTAACTTGTTACATTAAAAACTACCATTAGTAGTAGAAAACATGTCTTGCTTTATTTCAACATTCTCAATAACAAGCAGAACTTGACAGATTTCTTTCCATAGTTTATTGGGAGATTAGGTGTAGGAACAATGTGCTAGATGGACAGGGATTGAATAATTTGCATGTGAATTTCAGATATATCTGAGCAACCATTTGAAAATCCAGCCTTATTACTTTCGTACCCATAATATAATGCGAATGTGATTTGCCCATATCCAAGAATTAACAGTTAAAAGCACTAAATAATGTTAAATTATAACTACAGCATTTTTTTTTCTAGCATATTTGTTTTCTTCTTTATGGAATTTGTTCTGTATGATATAAGATTGTGATTTATAGTATAGTAGTGGTATTTATTACCCCTATAATAACCTGGATAAATGACCAAGATCTCAAAATACTACATACAGAGAACTGATGGTGGTTAATTTTTCAGTGATCATCTATTCCTTTGGATGTGAGGAGAAGAGAAAAATGAGTCAAATAAAAAAATACTAGTAGGAGCTCAGTGATAGTTTATAAAGTATTTAGTATTTAGTATTTCACAAAGTATTTAGGATTTCAACCACTCACAAAGATCTCATCATTTTAAGAAGATTACTTGTCTATGTAGGATTTTATAGATCTTAATTTATGAACAATTAAGTATAAAAAAATAAAATATAATCTGGACAAGCAAAAATAGGCCTCATTGGTAAACAGTTACATCGTAGCTTATGCTACTTTTAAGGCATGCAGTAGTAGCTAAAGATGGGTCCTATTGTTTCACAAAGAGGAAGGATGAGGAAGCAAAATAGAAGATGTGCATCCCATGGAGACCATTCAATCATCCAACTTTAAAATAGCATAAGTTTTGAAATTCAGTAAAATTCCTAAATGATAACATTTTCAGAATATCTTAAACAGTGTATTGATGTGAGCATGAGGAAAACAAATGCAGTCTATGCCTCTCTTTTAAAAACACAACAAAAAAAATTTGTTAATTAAAAAAAATAAAAACAACAGAGGTGAGAGGCGTTTTAGACATGATTTCTTAAGGTATCTGGGCTCTAGGGCAACAAGTAGGTTTTCACCATTTCAATCTATGTAAAAATGGACAGAAATTCAAATTCCAATGATCATGGCTACCTGTCTCTATGTTAAAATTTTATAACAAAGAGTTTTAAAATTCCATAATGACAACAAAGTAACTAGTAACAGTGTATTCATACAAGGTAAGAATTATATATAAATGTTTTTGTTTTCGTTTTTAACTCCTGAGAGCTTGAGAACGCTGAAAATGCAGAGGGACAGTATCAATTTGCAAAGTCCTGGCTCTGGAAAGGTCATTTCTCCATGGTTTTCAGTGATATGTGTAGATATTTTAATTTTCATTTCTTCCTTCTATGTCCTCCTTATCTGTGTTATGTCTCATGACTGTTCTGGACTGTCCCTTGCGGTAGGTTTCCTCTGCTCTTTAGAAACCCTCGTCAGCGCTCGAATACATTTAGTGGCCTGGCAGCTGGGGCTCCACAGCTCAGGATGTACCATTCTGACACACATCAAGAGGCTGAACTAAATTGATTTTTTTTTTTTTTAAAGATAAAGGGTTCTCATTTTTTAAACATTACTAACTGATTAAATAGAACAGTATTAGAAAGCTCAAGTTTTTAGTTGATGGACACAGAAAGAAAATCCAGCCCCTGTGCTGCCTTTAGTAAGTGTGCCTTATCCAATCCAAAGCTGAACAATTTCACTTAGAAGAACTTCCCCCTCGGATGGTTACCAATTACGCACCTTTTGAATTTTGAAGGAAGCCAGAACTGTGGATACTACATCTTTGAAATTTAAAACAAGATATGATGTTCCCAGCACATAGCTTTCACTCCCACGGTTTAGCAAACCATCAAAACTGCTAGGCTTACAAGCTTTTTCCTCTGCATTTTGTTGAGGGGTGTGGGGGTAGTAGAGGGGACTGCTCTTGAGATGTTATGAGAGCTACTGATTTAATCAGTCTGACTTTAATGTGACGGTACAGAAGACATCCTGCTTAAGCTCAGCCTTCAGGACAAGAATAGACTTAATCACTTCGGTGATGAACAGTGGCACTGAGAAATTATCAAAAATTTAGCCCTATTTCATACAGAATAATTGCAGAGATGGTCCTGCACCTTTTAATAGGGCAAAAACCACTTAGGAAGAAGGAGATTTAATATCTCAGCTATTTCAAATTGCACTGGGCTGAAACGTGATACGTAAATTGTCAGTTCTGAAAGAGACTTTTGAAAAAGTGTTTTAATCCATGAATTTTTTTGTAATTATGATAGAGTAACATGTAGAGTTTTCAGACAGAATTTATGTACTAAGTAGCTTGCTATTATTTTTAAAAACTTAAAATCTTACAGGGAGGCAATTTACCGAAGCTGTAATTTTCTAAGCACATCTATGGGAGTATTAAAGACTAACAGACAGCTAAGGTTTTGAAAGGGCAAGGTGATTTCACTGCCTCAGCTCCTCTAATTAAACTCAGTCGTCTTTTCTGGTCACTTTACTAGCATGTTCCCTGTAATGATCTATCCCCCCGCACAAGTTAAAGATTAAATTTTTAAGTAAGTAAATTGTTCCCTGCCTTTGGTTATCAGGAAACCAACATTTTACTCTTCAGGAAAACATTTCAGTATAAATTTTCCTACACAGATGTAATGATGGTAATTTTTAATTTTCCGAACTCATTGTAGGCTCCTGAATATTTTCAAGAAGCACAGAAAGGGAGGCACCTCCAACTATAGCTCAACTCTGTTTATATGCTCTTCCCACCCAAATGAGTTCTATTGATATAATGCCACCAAGTCTCAGTTTTTTGGGGGAATCAAACTGGAGTTAGCGGAGTAGAGCCTAACTGGGAAAACTGGTACCATTTTGAAGCACCAGAGAGAGTCTATGTGTAAATGAACGAGTGACCAGTAAAGCTTTCTCTAACCAAACAAGAAAGACCACATAATCTGGAAGATGGGAAGAGGCTGGGTGATGGCGCTCTAATCTAACAATTCTTGCCTTTCTGAAATCTGGTTAAACTTCAGCATTTGAGTTCTACAAGAATTTTCAGATTTAACTTTCTGACAAGAGTTAAAATTCTTTTATCACAGATATAAAGCAGTCTACCACACTGCCTTATCTTGACTTCCGTGGGATTCCATAGTCGCATACAGACACACACACACACATGTGCACATGCATGTGCAAAAAGCAATAAAAATGGATAACCAAAAACCAGGGAAGAAGATTTGTAATATATAACAGAAAAGTTGAGACCACTAAAATACAAAGAGTCTCTAGAAATCAATAAGACCCAAACACAGTAATAGAAAACTTAGCAAAGGATATATACCAGCAGTTCCCAGACAAATAAATACAGTTGGTTATTATAAAGATTTTCAAATTTTCCACCTCACTAGCAGTCAGGGAAACATAATTTTATCTTTTTAATTTTGAATAACTACACATAGTTTTTAAAATTATTTTTCCTAATTCTCTGAATAAGAATGTATATCCCTAGAAACAAACCTTACCTAATATTTATAATCTTTATAACCTTTCATTTTTTTTCAGCAAAGTTTTTGTACTTCATGGGAAAATAGATTATCTATTTTCATTTTCCAAAAAAAGGAGCATTGAATATATTTTATGAAATAATGAGCTTTCTAGTATTTCATTTCATATTACACTGAAGTTTTAGATCGTAAAGAATATTCAGTTTGCCCAAACTGAGTTGAGAGTTCAGAACCAAGATTTTTGTTCATTGATACAAAATAAATCTTAATGCTGATTTCAGTTTGACAAAATTGCAAACATAACTACTTTTATTTTTTTGATCTCAAATAGACCCATAAATCAATTTAATTCAGCCTAGCTTTCTGTGGAGCTGTTATAAAAATAAAATGGTAAACTTCAACTGGAAGTGGGGTAGATTTTCCTCTGAACATGCATTTGCTGGTGGCATGTTTTTTCCACTTTTTCCATAACCATTATAAATGTCTATGTGAAACATAGGAAGTTAAAATTCTTTGAGAATCACTTACTCAGCTATCTTTCTCATAGGGAACAAAGCAAGAAAAGGCCACGCATTTCATATAAGTTCTCCACTGCATGTAACAGTGATGTTTTACACGATGCTGAGCTTAGATCTCTTTAAACTACATGAATGTGAAACCTGGCCTGGTTAATAGCATGTTTATCATACTTCTGAAAGAAGCAGTCTTACCAAAGCCAAACATGAATCCAAGTCGACATGTTCTCTGCACCAAGTTGACATTTTTCGCTTGCCATATTCTGAGGGGCTTTTCCATCGCTTCCATATTGCTTGCTGACTGGGGAAGAAAATTCCGTGCACAAGTGGAATTTTAAAAATGTATAAGCAGCAAATGTGAATGTGTGTCAGACAAAGGGATTTCCAGCATCTTAGTGCTTGCTTCTAACAGCTTGGAAGTATAACCACAGGCCCAGGTTGACGGGTTTCAACGAATTCACCTGAATTCACATATAATTCATTTCCCTGCTCCTAGGCTCTAAAGGACGATGATGCGGAAACTGGATTGACTGATGGGGAAGAAAAAGAAGAACCCAAAGAAGAGGAGAAACTGGGAAAACTTCAATATTCACTGGATTATGATTTCCAGAATAACCAGGTCTGAAGGGGGTGGGAAATGACTTCTAATTCCATTACGTTTTCTGAAATTACCAAGTAGAAATTGAAGCAAGATACTTCTTAAAACATTCCGTTTGCTCAGAGGGGAAAATGCAATTATCAAAGCTATTGATGAAATCATTTCAGAGTACAGGCAGTCCCCTACTTGCTAATTTAACTTCTGATAATTAGAATTCACAGTATTCAACCGATTACATCTACTTATGGCACTTAGAGCAGGCAGGCAGAATACAAATGAACCTGCAAGTAGCGGGTCTGATTCTGACAGCTCCCACCAGCCGGTCAGCCTGAGCTAAGGCAATCTCCCTTGGAATTCATGGAATTCGATCTTGTTGAGGTGAACCACCATTCAACCAAAGCTTTAAAACAAAACCTGTTTGATAAGGAATCAAAGATGGAAAACTGGCTGCCTCCCATGAATTTCAAAGGCAGGAATGCCTTATCAGGATACTAGGTAAAATTCCTAGCACCCAGGGGAGGAGAAAGACCAGCAACTTGATTTCTAGTGCCTGTGACTGCTGCCCAAAAACTGTTAAGGAACTCAAGGCAGTAACAAAACATTCCTGCTTTCAATTTCTCAAAAAGCTTTGATGTGCCACCTAGATGGATGACAATATTACTACCTTTTATTAACTGCATTATAGAGGTAGCTCAAAGGAAAATGTTTAAAATCTCTACATAAAAAAAAAAAATTATAATCATAATTTAAAAAAAAAAACAACACCTTCTAGGACCTATGAAATTGACCATGTCCCTTTACCTTCTGATTTGTCAAATGAAAATCTAGGTAAGAATTAGTGGAGGGGCACCTGAGTGGCTCATTCATTTGAGTGTCTGACTCTCAATTTTGGCTCAGGTCATGATCTCAGAGTCCTGGGATCTGCCAACATTGGGTTCAGTGCTCCAAGGCAGGAGTCGGCTTGAGGATTCTCTCTCTTCTGCCTCTTGGGCCCTTCCCCCACCCACATTCATGACACGGGCTTGCACGTACACTCACAGGTGGTGCGCTCTCTCTCTCCAATAGATAAAATTTTTAAATAAATAAAAAAAAAGGAATTAGTGGAATCAGCTGAATAAGAGATGGGGCTCTTAAGAATCTTTAGGACAATGTCCTTGTCTGACAAAGGGAATTTAACTATTTTGTTTCACCTTTTTGGATGAGGAAAAAGTGATACACGTTAATACACTTACTGCTAATAAAGCTTGTGTTCACTGTTTCATTGATGTTGAAAAAATGATGTTGATGAGAAATGAACAATACATAAAACACCAATACTCAGCTCTGACAACCAAAGTCCAAAGTCAGTAACACTGTAAGAGTTCTATGTAGTTGCAAGAATTCTGGGTGTTATTTAGAAATCAACAATTTAAATAATGTCTTCACTTTTTGAATTTCCAGAAGGTTCCTCATGAAGAATGTACTGATAAGCTCTATCATACTAAAAAAATTTATTTGATCAGCTTCATTTCAACCCTGGCTAGTTATTTTATAATACATTCTAGAGAGCTGCATTTTGGTTACAGATACAAGTTTATAAGTACGGATTTATACACATTTATAAATATACCATTTATAGTTCATTAAATAAGGCATTTGAGATCACTTCTATCCCAGCTACCAAAATTTGACAATCAGGAGTTGGTCAAGAGCAAAACTTCCTAATATTTACATATTCTGGCAAAGATGAGGGTTAACATTAACATGTAACATTTTTTCCAGAAACTTAACATGACTTTATATATGTATCCAGTATTTTTTTTTTACTATTTTATTTTACTTTCATACTATCCAGTAGAAATCTAGTGGTATATCATCCTGGTTAGTCATAATTTTGAAACTTCTAAGTTAGCTAGAGTACTTTATGTATCATTTTATAAAGCATCTTTAAGAAAATAGCACTGATTTTTTTTACTCAAATACAGTAAGTGCTTTTACTGTTCCCCTTCTAGCAAACACCAAATTTTTAAGAAGGTATTACATTCTGAAGATCTAGAAGATTCTAGCTGATGAAATACTTTTTAGTTCGTATGCATCGATCTTTCCAAGTGTTCTCAGCTAATCTAATTTGTGAACTGATTTTTTCTGAATCATGAAAAGATAAAGCCTGAGGAATTTTATACATTAAGCTATAATCAAATATACATGTTTGCTTACAGAAACTGAAAGTCAACCCTAAAGTGCTCTAAATGAGAAGCTGTCATGGCAGAGGGAAAGCTCAAGCAGAAGAGGGAGAAGAGGGTTAGAAGCAATTCCACCCCTTACCAACAAAATACCGAAAAATCTTTACAATATAAGTTATCTAGGTTTAAGGAGTTTAGGTCAGAGCACTAGTGCATTCCCTGCCCCAAAGCACATTCATTTCAAAAAGTGAGAAGGAGAAAATAGAATCTTGCTTATTCACATTGCTATCTAAAGGCAAATTCCAAATACCAACTTGGCAAATCAACAAACTGTTTGCTTTACTAATCATGTCTTTATAATCTGATGTCTATTTTAGCTATTCTTGGACCATCTGTATTTTGTATACCCGCAATCCAGCGCTCTTACTGACACTCACTAATATACTGAGCATTAAAATGGAAACATCAGTCATTCAGAGCATTGGTCCTGGTTAAAAACTGAACTAGCCAAAGTGCTCTTTTTACAAACGTGATGGGTCAGTTTTATAGAAAAAGCATGTGACTGTTTTTTTTGTTGTTTTTAAAGGAAGTGAATAGCATTTCTACTCTATCTGGCTAAAAAGGCACAGGCTCAAATGTTTCAGCCTGATGTGAAAAGCTGTAATGTAACCGCATTTACTGACAAGTATATATCTTGTATAACCTTGATTAAGAGTCTACTTTTGTTTCCCATGTGAATCTAAACCAGTCTGTTGATACAAAACGTCTGATGACAGAGCATCTGGAAGAGTCCACTCACACCTTTTATTTTCTTCCCCAAAACAGTAACAATGCCAGCCTACACTCACAGTCCTAAAACAGGAATGTATCACTGAGAAAACAAAAATCTCAGTATTTGAAAAAAAAAAAATCAGAAACGTAGTCACTTAGCATTACAAACTGTATCTGTAATTTTACATTCATTTATGTGAAGCTGAAATTATACTTCTTTGACTCCATGTCCTAGATTTAATTTCAGAATAAATAATAATCTTACTGTGAGTTAAAATAAGAAATAGGCAGCATACAAATAAAGGTCAAATGTGATAGAAACTTGCTCATCTTATTTTTACCTCAAAATGCTACCCAATTTCTAAGAAATTCCTATTTTGCTGGTCTGAAGCTTTGAGCTCAGAATAAAAATTTCCTACTTTATAATCACAGACTTGTTATTGTTTAACAATTTATTTCCACTTACAAATCATGCCCTGGAAAGGAAAATAATGCACAATGGCTTTTAGCAACTGGAAAGTTATTTGATTGCAGCCCCTTTTGCAAATACAAATTCCATATTTAACTGTAATCAGCAACCTTTTAAAAGCCTCTTTTGTGCTTAAAACCAGCCTTCCCAGAGCCTGTATCTGTCATAATTGGGTTTCTGAAGCCTATATGGCTTGTTTCATTTGCCTTCTGTGTTTAGATTGATAAGAGAAATAGTTTATTAAAAGCAAAGAGGAAGAGGGAGCGAGAGATCATAATATGCAACATCGCAAACAAGTCAATCTTGTCCAAAATGTCCACCAATGCTTGTGTTTCTTGTATTCTGCCTCTCATTTCAGCTGCTGGTAGGGATTATCCAAGCTGCTGAGCTGCCTGCCTTAGACATGGGGGGCACATCTGATCCCTATGTCAAAGTGTTTCTGCTGCCCGATAAAAAGAAGAAATTTGAGACAAAAGTCCACCGAAAGACCCTTAATCCTGTCTTCAATGAGCAATTTACTTTCAAGGTATTTCTTTCTTTCTTTCTTCCTTTTTTTCTTTCTTTCTTTCTTTTTTTTTTTTTTTTACCTACTAATGACTTCTCCTCTGTGGTTTTCAAGACCAATCTCATCCTGACACATACATAGATGTGCACATAGCCCCTTGTTCAGAGGCTCACAGATGAGTCTATTCAGAATATTTAAAATTCTTAACTTCAGTCCGGTGAGGATTCTATATTGCATTTAGATGTGGTCAGAGTAGGATTTGGCTCAGCCATTTCAGAACAGAATACAGCCTGGGAGATAACGGGGCTGTCATTCACGTCTCAAAAGGGAGGTCGACTATGGGTAAGCCAATAGACTTGCATATGTCCCCCTCTCTAAAATAGAGCCCAAGCAAGAATGAAATCATTCTTTCTTTAAGTCTCAGAGTTCCTGAAAATAAATCACTGTCACAGAACCGAGTAAGCTGTGTTCCACTGTTTAAATGGTAGCAATTTGCTTTACTCTCATTGTGAAATTCTGTGTATACACAGCCAATCTGAGCATACCGAAACCATTCTTAACTACCAATAAAAAGAATAGGGGGACGCCTGGGTGGCTCAGTTGGTTAAGCGGCTGCCTTCAGCTCAGGCCATGATCCCAGCGTCCTGGGATCGAGTCCCACATCGGGCTCCTTGCTCGGCGGGGAGCCTGCTTCTCCCTCTGCCTCTGCCTGCCTCTCTGTCTGCCTGTGCTCGCTCTCTAACTAATAAATAAATAAAATCTTAAAAAAAAAAAAAAAAAAAAGAATAGGAACTCCTTGTTATTCAGCATTTCTAGCCCTTATTCCCCTCAACGGTTATCTCTTCCCTAATGGTTTTCACCTTGTTGAGACACCTCAGTTGACGAACAATAACCAAGGGAGATTCTGGCCGAATGATAACAACTGGATAGGGAAACGTGCTCGGTGAGCCTCGGGCATCTCTGCATATACACAGTCCTGTAGCTCTTGCCTCGAAGTCATGCACAAAAACAGTACTTTCATAGCTCTCTTTAATATGTGAAAAAAAAATTTTTTTAAATGCATTACTTAAAATAATACGTTTCTGAAAAATGAAAGGTCTGTGAATATGCCAGCAGGCAGATTCCGAACCCCTCATCTATCAGCCAGCCCTCGCGACAGCATGTGCCTCATGTTGGCAAATACTGCGCAGGAAATAAATGGATGAAACCAAGGGCATGAGTCATTTTCTCAAGCCCTGTTTCCAATTTCACAAAAGAGCAATGTCTTTCTCTTCACTCTGAAATTTGAGGTTTTAAAATCTAAAAAGTCTCCAATGTCTTGTCAGTAATCTTCTCTAAAAAAACTACACTTTTTGGGGCGCCTGGGTGGCTCAGTGGGTTAAAGCCTCTGCTTTCAGCTCAGGTCATGATCCCAGGGTCCTGGGATCGAGCCCCTCATTGGGCTCCCTGCTCTGTGGAGAGCCTGCTTCCTTCTCTCTCTCCCTGCCCGCCTCTCTACTTGTGATCTCTGTCTGTCAAATAAATAAATAAAATATTTAAAAAAAAAACTACACTTTTCTATGCCCAGAGAGTTCGTTTAGAGTCGCAATGAAAACATTCTGAAACTATTCAATTTATGCAGAACTAATCGCTATGGCCAATCCACCACAAAACAAAATGAAAATAAAATACTGCAAATGGTAATCACAGTCATACTATTTGACTATATTTTAATCTTAATTTAGGTCAGGAGTTTCTAATAATGATTTAGGAAGCAGATTCTTAAATTATTTGAAATACCAGGGGGGCTTTGTTTTGAGGTACCCGTATGTTAATTTTTAAAAATGAGTTGCTAAAATTTGATGAGGAATGTTTAATTATTGAAATTTTTAAATTGTCTATAAAATTTTGTCAGGTTCCACTTTAATTCAGGAATGTTAATCAAACCGTAAATCAGTCCAAAGTGTAATATATTTTGATACACTTAAGAACCATGATGCTGTTTCAAGAATTGGTTAATTTCACCAGTAGATGTTATAGATTATGCATCCTGAAATGCCAATGGACAAGTTGTTAGAATAGAAACACAACAGTTTTAAGAGGATAGACTTTAAAACTGAGTTCAAATCCACTTGACATGAACTTGACACCCCCAACCTAAATGCTGCTTCTTTTCCTCCAAACTCCCAGCTAAAGGAACTACTAATCCTTCAAGTAACAAATACAGAAGGCCTACTATGTCAGCACTGTGCTAAATGCCTCACATGTATTCATTCACTCAGCCTCAAAGAGCCCTGTGAAATGGGCCCTAGTATCATCACTATTTGGTAAATGAAAAGTGTGAAGTTGGTTCATTTGCCCAGGCCCTTCAGCTGAAAAGTGGGAAAACACAGGCCCTGGCCTGCCTGACCCCAGATCCAGGGTTTTTTTGATTAATGTTATTTAAAAAAAAAAACCCACCAAATAAATAAATAAATCCAGAGTGATTTTGGAAATAAGATGAAATTTCTGGAGGTTATCTCTATTCTAAAATTCATCTCTTCCTTTGAAATTCAGCTATTGGGAAGGGTTTATTTTTTTCTTCCAAAATGAAAAATGTATTGTTCATCTTTTTAAATCAAATATTTTAATCAGATTCCAAATAGATGACAAGTAACAAACTTCTGAAAAATTGTAAATTCTTAAACATATACGGTCAAATATGCTTCCTTCCCCTTCCCTTAATATACAGAATTTATGGAGAAATGTTTGATGGAGCAAAGACAATCATTTACACTGATAAATAAAAATTGATCAAAACTTCAATACAAGTCTAAACAATTTCTTAATTAGGCATTTCTACCCAGTTACTGAAGTGTAGCTTACTTAGATGGCACTACTCTCCCTGCATATTAAAAATGTCACTAATAAAATCCCAACCCATAGCATCTGTCCCAGATTCATCTGAGCAGCTGGAGAATTCATCAGTTCTTGGCCTTTTGCCACGACTCATCCTAAAAAGTGTCATACCTAAGAATGAACTTCAAGATCTATATTATAATGCATCTCTGATATTCAAAACATCCATTTTCTAGTCAGTTCCTGTCAATCAGTAAATTATTTTAGGGAGTAGGTAAGGCAACTTGTGAATTTCATTTCAATCCTTTCTGACTTCTAGCAGATCTTTTCATAAATCACTGCTCCATTCAATTGTGCCATCCAAATGGCTTGAAAGAGTTAATAGATTTTTTGGAAACAAGTTTTCTATCTCAAATAAGTACACCCTGACAATATAACTGACAACAATAACAAAGTGTTCTACAAGTAAAACTTACACAGTCAAGTGCAATTAGCTTGGTTTATTTGTCTATCAAACAAATTCCCACCTGATCATTCTAATCATTCCCAAGATGAATATTTAAGTGCCTACTGTGTGCCAGCACTATTAAATCTTAAAGTGGTTATAGCATGACTAGTAGTAAGACTCGTTATCAATAATATAATAGCTTCTAGAACTTTAGGATAAAGTGATGGTTATGGTTGAGTCCCTATTGTCTCCCAATTTAGCTGCAAGTAGTTATTCAAACAAATTAATTTTCTAAAAAGTACAATTATCCCCCTTTTGTTTATCCAACTAAGTATTAAGATTAAATGCTATGAACAAGTCATCCATTTTCAGCATTTTTGTGACCAGATTTTTATCCTCCTCTCTATGTATTTAGGTGCCCTACTCAGAGTTGGGTGGCAAGACCCTGGTGATGGCCGTGTATGACTTTGACCGTTTCTCTAAGCATGACATCATTGGGGAATTTAAAGTCCCCATGAACACAGTGGATTTCGGTCATGTAACTGAGGAATGGCGTGATCTGCAGAGTGCCGAGAAGGAAGAGGTAAGGAAAGCATTAGCATTTCTAATACGACAAGCTGTACTCGCCAGTTGCTCCCCACATAATAACCTATCGAAAGAATCTCTCTGCACATGATGATGTGGGCCTCCAGTTGCTGACAGCTGGCAAAATAGGGTTAAGGGACTGATTGCATAACCTCATTAAAAAGTATACAGGTGTCCTGGGTCTTATTTGAAAGAAAAGAGAAAGATTTGGGTGCTGTGTCTATAGATAATTCCCTGGACACATACACACGCCCACTATCTGCTTCCAAAAAGCTTCCAAAATGCCAGACACGCACACATCTACTTCTTTAAAAGGACAGTGAAAAATCATCTTATTCTTTGTATTTTTCCACAATCATTTTGTGTTTTCTACATAGGTTATGTAGCTATTAAACAGAAATCAAATAGCACTTTCCCCTTGATTATGTCTGCATATCACAGACCGTTCATTGTTTCTCCACAGATATCAGAGTATGATGGGTGGAACATCAAATATAATTCACAAAGGCTGATATTAAATCCATTTTTTAAGTGACTCACATTTTTATAGTGCTCTTCACATTGTTTTTTCCCCAGTTTTAACAGTTCAGCCCAGAATTTTTCTGTGATTTAAAAAGGGAAGTTCAATATCCTTACTGCATTTAAACTACGTAATAATCAATTCTATTTGATTATGCTATGCCTGCCTAGCGTTTTTCTGTGCAAATGTTTCAACAGGCCAATACCAGAAAGGCAAACATCTCTAACTTCTCTGAATTCCTAAAGCAACTCCTTTTCTGGCCATTTCTGGGGTCCTGACCATCCCTTGGGTGATTATAAGCCCAAGGGATTGTCAACAGCCTCCTTCATTCAGGATTTCTAGGATTGTGTCAAGTGTGATCATTTTGGGGCTACCAGCGAGATGAAAGAGAGGCCCAAGCCCTGAGAGAAAGTCAGCCAAGCCCATTACCTGGGAGTCCTCTCAACCAGAGATTTTCTATGACCGATGTAACTCAGTGAGGTTTTAGAACAGATTTGTTGATTGCTGTACTGCAATCGAATCTTATTAGTGCTATAAAATTATTATGTGGTTGTAAAAAAGGAATAAAAGGTATTTGAGCTGAGCTCTGCTTTCCTTTTGGAAAGAAAGATATATAACTTAACCAAGTATGTTAGTCAAAATTAGATTTGTGGATATTGAAATCAATTTAGCCCCACTGTGGATATTATTCAAAAACCACCCAAGGATAATATTGAGTTTTTAAATTTTGTTATTTTTATAAGTAGTTCTTCTCTTTGAGTGCACTAGTATCAATATTAAATCCAACATCTGTTTGAAAACAATCACTTGATCATAATATTTCTAATTATTGAGTAAAGTAATGAGCATGTTTCATTGAATTTTTTATAATTTGTTGAAATGTTTTACTTTATAAATTCTTTGCAGTCGGGGTGCACAGTGGGACTATAACGAATATTTATTTACGGAAAGGGTTTTATTAGCTGACTGGTTAGCCTGTTGGGTGTCAGAATATGACCCACTCATCCTTCACAATAGTTACCTGTCCAGAGGTCATACTGCTCACCTTCACCTGATAACTATTAAGTGGTATGGTATTCCAAGATCATACTTACCTGGGTTGCTGAAAAGTTGGCGAATATTTTTGCCTGAGTTAAGAAATTGTTTAAGAAAAAAAAATAAAGAAAATGTAAGCCATCAAGCAGTTTTCCTCTTTCAAAAATTCTTTGAATATGGACAGAGTTTTAGACTTGACAATAAGCCAACAGGCATGGCTCTAGACTCTAGAAGAGTGGATAGACTGACCAAAAGAATCACATTTTTCTTTTCACCCCCTTCCTTGTTCTCTTCTATTTCTTTCTTTCTTCTTCCATGTCTTGTCTCCCTATCTATGACTTTTGTAGCCCAACTCATTAAAAAATATTATGTGGATATTTACTATATAGCACTACATTTCTAGAACTGTGAAGATATTAAATAAAGTGAAATGGGTAGCCACTGCTCCTGCTTTCATGGTATATAGTTTGGTCTCCTTTTCCTTCCTCATGCCAATCTTTGTCTTACTCATTGTCAGTGACCCTGGTTTTAGGAAAACAGTCCTGTCTGAAAATCAAACACTCCTGGGTTTCAATTCTGACAAGTCCATTTACCAGATCAGAGAACTTGGACACATCACCTAAGCTCTCTAAAATTCAGTCTGTTGATCTAGAAAGTAGTTTACCATTATCTACCCCTTGTCTTACAGATTAAGTAGGATAGAGTATAAAGTGCCTAGTAGAGAGCCTGGTAAGTGAGCAATGAGCAAGAGATGTCCCATTCTTTCTTCTTGGCCAATCTTTTCTGTGTTCTTTTACTTTGTTTTTACCTCCCTATTTGTTCTGGCTTTTCCCTCTATCCAAATTTACCTCTCTCTTCTTTTTCTCACCACCATTCAACTTACTGAATGTCTCTGCAAGTTTTTAATGGGAAATAATTCTACAACTGCATTTTTAAACTCTTGAGCCTTTCCTCTTTGATATCTACTTGGGAATAGCAATTTTTAGTTTGAAGTTAAATGACTATTTCCTCTTATCATGATATAGGAAGCCTCATAAAACAGATGTCTAGCTTATGAAATATCACCAGATGACTACAACCAGGTGTCAACTTTCTCATAATAAATGAAGTAAGATTCCAATCACATTTTTGTACCTGAATAATTACTTATTCTCACTGATATATGCTCTATTTTTTTTCATGCTACTGTCCATTAATTGCAGAAAATTATAGTTGTATGACTAAATTATAGTCCAGATTTACTTTGGTTCTTACAATTTTAAAGATACTGTTTTTCCATTTTACATGAACAATTCTGTTCATGATTTTCATTTTCCTTTTATCTAAAGTGTTAAGTGCTGTTTTTAATATAAAAAGTGAAAGGTATTTACAAAAGTGAGGGGAAAGGGAATTCAAGAAACAGCTTTGGAATCTAGAAACTGAGCCACTCATCACAGTAGGCTGGTTCAGGTTGGCACTTGGATTTAAACAAGTTAAATCCAACCCACTGAGATCCAACCTTGTGATTTTGGCTTTATTGCCAGAAAGTTAAAAATTATAAAAGTCATAAGATAGTGAAACAATTATGTAAGTTAAAAATTTGTTATTTTAGTGATCAGCTAAATGTGCAAGCAATTTATGGGAGAAAAAGGGGAAGTAGCCTTATCTGGAAGCTACCAAGCACATGTTGAAAATGGTGTGTGAAAGAGATCAGCTATGCCAGGAAGAGCCCTAACAAGCACAGGGCTCCCACTGTTAGATTCCAGCCGCTAGGGAAAGCATCTCTGGTCAGGTCTCCATTCTGACTTGGTAAGTTTCTCTGACACAGTCAAAGTCTCCTTACTGGTTTAAGTTCACCCAAGTTGTCTCCCCTTCCACCTTCTAACAGGTGGAGATGGAATTTGACTTTATAGACCATTAGACCTTTTTCTTACTATTGTTTCTTTAAAACAGAAATGTATATCCTCTGAGTGGAGAGACAATAACATAAAGCTTTTCTTTTTTCCCTTTTTTTAATCTAGGGCCTCAAAAGTCATCCTTTTACAAAAGGCTTTTTAATCACCCATTTGCAAAAGGTTTCTACTATTATAACCTCAGACTATACTTTTGAGATTTTCTTTTTAATTATTCAAAAAATATTGATGCCTCCCACAGGTCAAACCTGAACCCAGCCCTCATACTTTTACAACAGTCCCTTAAAGTGATACAACTGCTTAATTACTTCAAATGTTACAATCAATGGTTATAATTCCATTTTTCTTTTCTTCTTAAACTTTATCTGTGATTTTAGAAATTGTCTCAGTTCTGCACCCCAGAATCAGGTATATCTTTAAAGCACTCAAGTCTTTTTTTTTTTTTTTTGCATTTTATCCCTAATTTTTATGTATTTTTAGTATTTTGTCCCTAGTTTATATATTTTAACCTCCACTACTACCTCTTATCTCTAAAGACAACATAAGAAATAGATACCGCCAGAAAACAACTGAGCCTTTTTTTTCTTTCAAACAAGTAGTTATTTTTTTCCTCCATTAGAGAATAAGTCTATCACCTCTGCTTTGTGTAGAATTCGTTAAAGAGTGGTTTTTAAATGAGATTCTGTAATCCAGTGCAAATGGAAAGAAAATTGATTGCTGAATTAAAGCTAGTTGGAATATAATTTAATTAGTACCCAAGCAGAAGGGAAGAGAAACTACTTTATTGTCTTAATAGAAAATCAATTTTGCAACAAAATTTCACATTTTTAAGCCTAATTAGAAAAACATTTACTTCACAGAAAAGCATTTGGAAAATGCATAGTCAGTCAAATGGCAAAAATTGTTCAGCCTCCAATGGTCAATTACTTGATATTTCTTTGGAATGAGTTAAAGTCATTATTCCTTACAACATCTCTTATGGCCAAAGATCATAAAAGAACTGATGTTATTTCTAAGTGTACTTAGTAGTCAGATGGTAACTCATACCCTCTGAGAATCTCTGCACAGCAAATCAATGCCGTGAATGGAAATCCTCCCAAAGGTTAACTGGTGGAATTTAAACATAGATGCCAATAAGAACCTTCCTTGTCATTTACAATCCATCACATTAGAGAAATCTACCTATTTTGATCCATAACATTACAGAAAATTATATTTGTATTTTTTTTTACTTGTTCATTGTCTGCCTTTCTTCCCCCGCCAGCCCCAAGACTATAAGCTCCATCCCAGCTGTGGCCATACCTATTGTTCTCCGCTATGAAACCAAGTTTGATCACAGAGGCAAGCACACAGTAGGTGTGCAAAAATACTTTTGATTGAAGGAATGGGGGAAGGTGTTTATTATACCATGAGATATTTCGGAATTCCCTTTTTAAAGTCCCTATCAGTAATAGTAATTCTGTTCTTATTTTATAAATGAAGTCCAGGATCTTCTGAAAGCCCATCAACAAAATACACTAGCATTAAACAATGAAAATGGTTCAATAGCTTTTCTGGTATTTTGGTCGTTCTTTTTTTCAGGATTTTATTTATTTATTTGAGAGAAAGAAAGAGAGAGTGCATATGAGCAGGGAGAGGGTCAGAGACGTAGAATCTCAAGCGGACTTTGTCCAATGTGGGACTCTACCTCATGACCCATGAGATCATGACCTGAGCCAAAACCATGAGTCAGATGCTCAACTGACTGAGCCACCCAGGCACCCTGGTCTGTTTCTTTTAAAAGAGAGGCAGTGTAGATGCTTAGCAAAATCACTGTTGTTACTGCTTTTGTTGATGGTCATTAAGATGATGACAGTTGTTAAGGCTTATTCAGTATGTTGTTCTGTGCAGCATTCTTGTCACCCTGTTTTCATGATGCACAGGAAGCCTTGTGGTTTAGCTTAGTTTAACTTTATCTGAAAAGTTAAGACTTACTGAAAGCGATGATGTCAGTCTTTGCTTGCAACATGGAAATTTACCCAGAAAGAAGGGGAGAAGGATCAACTCCAAGGAGACTTCAAAGAATACGAACAAATATCTAAGTTTATCACAGAGTATTAATCGCTACTCAGATTTATAACATAATAGATGTGGCATAGTGGTACTGAGTTGTCTTATATTAAGACCATGATATAATTTAGCGCATTTAGTATATATATATGTTCATTTTATAGGACTTGGAATATAATAATTCCATTTCAACTATACAGAAGTAGAGTTGCCTTTTTTAGCATGTTTTTGGCCATAGCTGTGGTTTACTTGATTTTGAGTCTTCAGTTAGAATTTCAATCTCCAATTATAACTGTATTGCTATGCATAGTAAGCATTGTCTCCTCCATGATGTGGTTTCTAAGAACATCATAGGAAAAAGAAAATAACTTGAAATATCCCTCTAGTGTGTAGTAGCACTTGATTGCCTTTCTAGTTAAGAAGACTTTTCATGCACAAATGGACGAAACCAATCCTCACTTCACTGAGTTTCTAAATGAAAATTTAATATCGTTTTATTTTTCATTGTGAATTCTCTAGAAAAGTAATCTAAATTTAGACTTTAAAGAATTAAATTGGGGGAGAGCGGCTCTGCGTATTTTCAAAATACCTTTGATGACCTTGCATTATCATACTTTAACCTGCTGCACTGCTCTCCCAGAGACCTGTATTCCCAGCTCTGCTCTTTTATTAAAACTCACTTTAACTTCTCCACCTAAGCTATAAACACAAATAATAAAAGCTACCTTTCACTGAGAGTCTACTATATGCCAACAAAAATAATTCTTACAACACTCTTCAAAATTGACATTATTCTATCTATTTACAAAATGAAGGGATAAGACCTGAAGCCTAGGAAAATCTGAGTAATTTGTCCAAGTTCATACAACTGATGGCAGAGTTAAAATTCAAACATAGGTCTAAGGCCCACGCTTTTTCTATTGAACCATACCATCTTCATTAGACAATCTTTTCCAGTCTTTTCAGCCCCCAAAATATAGCTGTAAACTCAATTTAAATGCAATAACAAAAAAACCAACTATGGGAACTAGTTTTTCTCAGCTTTGACTTATTTTTTTCAGAATCTTAACATTTGGTCAGTCTGCTTTGACAACTTACACATTGTTAAAACTTACATATACATATATATTTTTCCCTCTCCAATATTATAATATATTGCAAATGTATGTAACATAGCAAAAAAAAAAAAAAAAA
>ML103017.1:59405-81186 GCA_003697995.1 Taxidea taxus jeffersonii
AAAAAAAAAAAAAAAAACACCTCTGGCTATTTTGTTTCTTCTTAATATTTCAAATACATACTCAGCATGAACTCCTGCCCAAGATACAAAGCATGCAAATGCCAAAGTACTCATTAATACAAACATGTTATTATTTACTTATGAGTGCTGATGAACTTAATAAGGTAGAGGGATTTCTCTTTGCATTTAAAAAAAATAAATAGAATATAAATTGCTATCCATTCATTTAAAATACAGTATCTGGGACGCCTGGGTGGCTCAGTTGGTTAAGCAGCTGCCTTCTGCTCAGGTCATGATCCCAGCGTCCTGGGATCGAGTCCCACATCAGGCTCCTTGCTCGGCAGGGAGCCTGCTCCTCCCTCTCCCTCTGCCTGCCTCTCTGCCTGTGCTCTCTCTCTCTCTCTAACAAATAAATAAATAAAATCTTTTTTTAAAAATGCAGTATCTATGCAATTAGTATAAAAAATATAAAGTATACGAAGCATATAAAACAAAAAATTAACACTCACATATGGGAAGTGGCAATAATAGTAACAAAACTTTATAAGGTAAAATAATAAAAGCTTTGGGAAGAGCAGAGTACGAAGTATAAATTCAAATGTACCATATGTTTTAAGCAACAAGAAAAGGCATGGACAGGGAGGCGCCACTGAAGACTGGAAAAAAGTGAACCAGTCATTAAAATGGAGAATTTGAATAGGCAGAAAGAAATGAAGAATGCCCTCCAGAAGTGAAAAAAGGTCAGCAAGAGCAAATTTACAGAGCTGAGACTGCCAATACCAGGCCCAGCAAAGAGTGGGGTGCGAGCTTCAACAGATACCCTGCAAATGGATAAACGAGGCTGAACGAAGCAGTGTGGTGACAGCTTGTTCCTTAAATGTCAGACGGATGAATCTAGACTCATGTCACTAAGTGAACCTTGTTCTTCCCAAGGACAAGACTTGGACTAGGAGGGCCAGACCCACATCTGTGCCAAACACTCTACTAACTGCTTCTCTCACATTATTTCATGTAATTCTTGGGGCAGTCCTGTGGGATAACTCTTCTTCCCCCATTTCACATATTAAAAAATATAATTTGCCCAGTGCCACCCAGAAAACAAGCAAGAGAGCACAGATTTAGACCCAGGTCTGCCCGAATCACAAGCCCATTTTCTCTCTACTCTGCCATATAGCCACTCAGCTGACGAAAGCTCTGGGAGTACATGGATGCAGTCTCATGCACCTTATCTCCAGAGCCTATCACTGTACCTGGAACACCCACAGTATTTAAATATTTCCAAGTGAACTGAACAAATTAGAATGAGATGAGAATTTTATCAAACATACATCCTGAGTTATACCACCTTAAGGGAAGTCATCTTTGAAAGATGCCCAGTTGTTCAGGGTACTGCTTATATGGTACCCCAAAATCTTTTTGAATTCTATCTTCTCCCTCCAGGAGTCTCTCTCAGTGTACAGTACATTCTTTTCTCAATAGTGGCTTCTTTTTGTCTTCCCAAGGTACATTTTATTGAAATGGCTGTAAACTCTTTAGTGTCCTGTAAGAGTGGATGATCAAAGGGAGAAAAGTGGTTTTAGTTACTGTGGTAAAATAAGAGGATGGATATTCTTGTAAGCTTTGTATTCTGACTCTGACCAAAATGTTGTGAGTATTAGCATCATTGGGTGGTCTCTCACATGGGTCACTGTGGGAAAAACTTATTAGGAGATACAAGTTCTGACACATATAATATGAAGGAATCCAATTGTTTTAATAGCCACTGATGTAAGGGTTAGGTTTTCTTTTAACTCAAAGAATATAAGGGTTGTCAGTTGAATTTTGAGTAAAGCAGAGTAGAGTGATTTAGAAGCACAGATTTTTTAATATAGATTGGTAGAGCACCAAGTGAAGAGTGGGAGTTGAAAGGGGAACAAACAGAAAACAAAAGAATTGGAAAAATGACATAGGTAAGAACAGTCTTGCCTGCATCAGGTTTATTATTGAAATAGTGAAGAGGTTCTTGAATGGGAAGCAATGTGATCAATACAGGAGAATGTCTTACTATGTCATGTCCTCCATATTCCCCACATTTGGATCTTTTACAATGTAATCCTTTCTGGGGAGTTCATCATATGTTTTGCAACTTTTTTTCATTATCTTGTTTGTGAATTCTTCAAATTAAATGTTTTTACCTTCTGTCTCACTCCTACCTCACTCTGAGCAGGCCAAATGTTTGTGTTGTGAAATCCGTAATCCATTACAATCTGTTACTCTGCAAGTAGATGAAATGTCAGCAGTTGAGTTGTACTGTGTGTACTACAGAAAAAAGGAGAACGAGAACTCGCTGAAAAACACCAGCTCAAATAACTAAAAGATCAAAGAGAAGGAGCATCCACACCCACACTTGCTTGTTTTAAACAAGGCTAAAAGTTTTTTATGAATTTTATGAACAAGAGTCTCCAAATTGTTTTGAGTTACTTTTATTCATTTATTTTTATTTATTCAGTATGCATGTATTAAGTCCCTTTTATTAGCCAGAGACAATGCCAGTTTTCGGGAATACAATGGTAAAGAAGACAGAACCATTAAGCTTAGACAGTTATACTTTTATGGTGACACAGCACTGTAGGGGAGATTAAAGCTCCAGCCTTGGACTCAGCCTATGTGGACCCAACCATGACTCCACTTACTATCGGTGTTGCTTAACCCTTCCTTAAAATGGGTTATTACCTACCTGCGTGAGCTAAGATACACTCTAAATGACATCATTCACATGAAGTACCTAGAACAATTCTTGGCAGAGTAAATGTTATTCTTATTGTTGGAAACACAGACCAGTCCCCTTCTTTCCTCGTCAGCAAAAAAACAAACAAACAAAAAACCCATCACCCTGACCACTAGACCTGTATCTTTCTTTTTGTGAAGAGACTTGAACAGACCAAGGGTTCAGAGGGCATTGTCAGGCATGGTTTTAATCAAAAGGAGGTGTCTGAGCTTAGACCCCATGTCTGAGAGACTGTGGATTATGAAAAGAGGTCCTAAATGACAATGGCGGGGGAAGGCAATTCACCTCCTAAGTGTATACCCAAGAAAAATGGAGGCGCACGTGCACACACACACACCATCACCACCAAAACAAACAAACAAAAACAAAAAACTGTATGAGAATGTTCACAGCAGTGTTTTTTAACAGCCAAAAATCAGAAGGAGCTCACACTTCCATCAGCTGGTAAATAATTCAACGTGCTATATACATATAACAGAATATTATTCAGCCACACACACAAAGAGCAATGCAGCACAGATGAGCCGGAAGAGGCAAATCTGAAGACGGAAAGCAGACAGACAGGGGCCGAAGGCTGGGAGTTGGGGGGCGGGAGGGGAGGAATGAAGAATGACTGCTAATGGGTATGGGTTTCTTTGTGGGGTAATGAAAGTATTCTAAAATTAGGGGGTGGTGATGGTTACACAATTCTGTAGATACCCACATCCATTGAATTAGATAATTTAAGAGGGTGAATTTTATGTTAGGTGAATTTTATCTCAGGAAAGCAGTTTTTTCAGAAGTGTTTCAAGTACTGAAACCCTAAATAAGGAAGCCTGATGTTTGAGTTTGACCCACAGCCCCATTTGAAATAGCAATCAGGTACGCTGTTGGTTCTTTCCTGATACAGTGTGAAAGTTTAGAGAGGTTTCTTCAAAATATTCTGGTTTCCCTCTGAACCATAGCATTGGTCTCCAAGATCATGCTCCTCACCACATGGCTCTTGATATAAGGTCAACACTAACATCCTTGGGTTGGAAAGAATGCAGGCCTATGTGCAGGCCACGTGGCTAGCCAGGGAGAACCCAGGATTCAGACACAAGTGTTTGACTCCAAAGCCATTGTCTGCTGGTCTATACCCCCCAGGGTAGGAAATGTTATTCTTAATTCTCCTGACATAGAAAATATGAAGACTAATCCTTTTACAGTCTGTCTCTACACCATAACTTCTCAGATGCCCCAAGTCATTTAGTTGCTCTTTTCTGGACCCTTTCTCGCAACATTATGCATTCTTTGAGGTAGAAACTGATACATAATAATCGCACCCCTATGAAATGTACACTTCAGCCTGTCTTCACAGTTTTGTCCACCAGTATAACCACCACTGCAGGCAAGCAGCAGAATGTTTCTTACCCCCAAAGAAGTCCCGCGTGCCTCTTTGTCATCAATCCCCGGCGCCTAGAAGTAATCTGTTCTGCTTTTTCTCACCATGGCTTAGTTTACCTGTTTTGAACTATGTATAAATGGAATCCTTTATATTCTGGGTCCAGATTCTTTTGCTCCAGATGTTTCTGGGATCCTTCACACAGCTGCATGCCACAGTTCTCTCCTTATAACTTAGTGTTCTAGTGCATGAAGAGACCACAATTTACCCATTTTTGTGTTGATGGACTTTGGGGTTGTTTCCAGTTTTGAATTACAATGAACAGAGCTGTTGTCAATGTACTTGCCCACCTTTCTGTGGACACATGCTTTCATTTCACCCAGCACTGCTAGTTCATATGGAGGTGTATGTATCATGCTTTCTTAAGCTAAACTGACCAGAACCCCAGATAATAGTCCATGCAGGAATGTACTGTGATATTTACTATCTGGGATTCAATAGTATCTTCTCATTTTAAGGAGCCTCCTTGATGACGCTCAGCTCACTTTCATCCTTGACCTTGACAGTGTATTATCTATGCTATACCACACACTTGGCACCTCATTACATGCAGCCCTGTTCTGCAAGTGTAACTGCTTAGCCACATAATGCTCATACATGGAAAGATGCCTGGTTTGCCTGTTTTGTTGACTATGCAGGTGGAGTATGAGCTCCTTCCAAGGGAAGTATTTCATACTTTTGCACATCATAAGAGTGAGTGCTCAAGAAAAAGCATGGAATGGGTCAAGTGAGGATGTAACTCTGTGTCCAAATCCCATCAACTTTCTAAGCCTCATTTCTTTCCATGAAAAATGTTAAATAGAGTATGTACTTTTACATTTGAAAATTGTTTTTTCCAGTGGTGTGTACTAAATATATAGTTATGCAACCACTAAAACAACCTAATTTTAGGATATTTCCATCACCCCAAAAAGAAACTTCATGCCCATTTGCAATCACTCCCATTCCTACCCTTCATCCAGAGGCCACTGTTAATCTATTCCCTGTCTCTATGGATTTGCCTATTCTAGACTTTGCCTATCAGAGTAATCCTGTAATATGTGGCCTTGAAAAGTCTAATGTTGGGACACCTGGGTGGCTTAGTCAGATAAGCATCTGATTTTGGCTCAGGTCATGATCTCAGGGTTGTGGGATCAAGCCCCACCTGAGGCTATGTGCTGGGCATGGAGTCAGCTTAAGATTCTCCCTTTCCTTCCCCCTCCATTCCTCCCTGCCCCAAACCCCCCTGCCTACCATTGCCCACCCTCACCTTGTGCTCTTTATCTCGCTCTCAAAAAAAAAAAAAAAAAAAAGGAAAGAAAAGAAAAGTAAACTTACTATGGGGCCAGTGACAGTCTCAGTATCTCTGGGCCATTCCTGTCCCCCACTTTCCAGATTTCAAGTGTCTTCAGGCAAAGTGGAATGGCACCTAAGTTTCTGGAAAAGCTGATGGAAGAATTCTCCATCCGTCCACTTCTAGCAGAACAATCCTGGCACTTGCTGTCTCCTGCTCCCTTATCTCCTCTCTTCCCTGTTCTTTATCTCTTCGCAAGAGGAGCTCCAGGGACAAAGAAACCATTTAGTTTACTTTTTTGTTCCACTTTCAATGTCCCTCAAGTCACTAATAATGTACGATTATTTTCTCCCTGAGATGGCCAGGAACGTACGTCAGAGAGCTCACTGGAGTGTCTTTCTGCTGGGCTCCAGGAGCAGGCAAATTCTGGCAGGGAAAACAGGAGAGTTTGGGCCACCAGGTGAACCCAAAGCCTAGCAAATCCTGCCATGAGCAAACCATCCACATATGCATTTAAAAATGCTTAGAGGGCGGTGTTCTTAGAAGTGCAGTGTTCTTAGAAGTGATGCCTTTCACCCTAGAATGAGCCCTTGTTTTCAACATCCTTAAAATAAGTATTTTTTTTTTCATGTGGAACATAGTTTATGCTCAAGGACAATTTTCTGGACTTCAGGGAACACCAGAGCATAGGGATGAGCATTTCAGAGTAAAGCACACGGCCCCACAGACAATGCTTTTTTTTTTTTTTTTTTAATACTTAGAGAATGAGAAGACGTGGCTATAAGTTTCAAACACTTTGGCATGTGGTGAGAGGTTGTGTTTACCAAAAGTTAGTGGACTACTCTTCAGTTTAAGATGTTATTTCTACATAAATAAATCAATATTCTGACAAGGTACTCCCCTGAAGTTTTGCTTTCTGCTAGTGTTCAAGGAGAGAAGAGGGGGGCAATGTCTTTCTGGAACCAGCATGTCAGGAATAGTCTGTTCTTAATCGTATCTCAGGGTCAAAAAATAAAAATAAAGTGAGATTAGAATTTGAACTAGGTCAAGAGTCTGGAGTTTTATGTTTTGATTTTAGAACACATTTTTCAACAGCTTAAGTCACAACAAGGGAATGCAGACAGTCTTTGAAATACTTGCCTAATATAAAATCAACATCTATGTTTAACTCAGATTCTGAGGAGAGATGTACGCTCTGTTTGAGGTCACTGACTTTCCAAGTACTATCATACTGCTATTTTGTTTATATTGAGGCCATGTTTGAAAATTACACAAAGCCTCCAGAACCTGCATGTCACAGTAGACTTGCCGAATTTTAAGGGGCAAAAAGTCATTCATGTTTCTATTTGATACACTATTTACAAAGCTCTGTTACCCAGAAAAATCAGGTAGAGCAAAACTTATTATTTAAGTTTTATATTTTATTATATATAAATATTTTTTATTTTTATATATTTATATATATTTTATATAATTTATATATATATTATATATAATATTTATATATTATTATATATATAATATATATTATTTAAGTTTTATATATTATTATTATATTTAAATTCCCATCTCCAGTGTTTATATGAGCCAGGCACGGTGCTAAGTATGGTAGCGCATTTACTCCTCACCACAAAACTATGGGTAGGTATTTTTATTATCCAAAATTTATAGACAAAGAAGCCAAAACAGAGAAGTTAAAAATCACATCAGGTCCTGTAGCTAATGGGATAACTGAAACTCAGACTTTTGTGTGACTGCAAAAAACATCCTTTATGCTAGACAGCCTCTGAGAAAGAGGTTATAGGGCATGTGATAGGGATATTTTAATCTATGAACACACGAACACACTACATATGCCCTACAGTTTGTCTCCCTAACTCTTCTTCTAGCTCCCAGGCTACTACCATGCTCTGTGAGGGAGGCTACAGATGCCTGCCTCAGTTGGACAGCTTTCCTTATTCTGAGATGCTCCCAAACTTTCTGGGTCAGTCTGTCGGTGGCAGAGAGAGATCTGGGAAAGACCCAAAAGAAAATCTCCAGGTTTCTGCTCCCAAGTCTCTCTATCACATCCTCTGGTTTGTTCCATTCTGTTATGCTGCAAATTCCTGGAAATAGGAAATCATTGCTTCCCTGTCTTTCATACAGCAAGTATGAGAATGAACAGGGAGCAAGATGGCCTACATTGTAATCATACATAAAACACTAAAGATTAAGGAAACATTTTAATGTTCTCCAAACAATGTTTAATCAGATACAATTGAATGTAAGAACCTTTTTTTTCCCCCCAAAACAAGATATTTTGTATGCTTAAAGTTCTCTAAGCCCCTGTGATTCATAAAGCAATAGGAGAAGCTCCTTACTAACACCCTACGGGGAAAATCAGATACCAAGATCTGCAGAATTATACAATTTTGGGTCATTGCTAAAATCATTTTCAAAGAGCAAACTGCCAAAAATGGATGATTCCCCTATAAAATAATACAATTTGAAATGTGGCACTGACTACCCTCCTAGATTTCCATTTCAAAACTCTCTTATGAGAAAAAGGGAAGGGAGGACAGAAAAAGCATGAGCTACATCTTACAAAACCGGATGATTACTAAATGTATGCCAACCCATACCCTTCTTTCCTCAAATCCAAATGTTTCCTATTTTGAAGATGACATTGTAGCATTCCCACCTGGAGATTTTCATGCCATCTTTATAGGAGTTACTTTAAAGAGTTTCACATACAACTTAGCCAAATTTTTAAATACTTTTTATGTCAGGTCTGAATTTTAGGGAGGTAACTAGCCTGTATGAAATGAGCAGTTGCTGGTACCATTTTCAATGAAAAACTTTCAATGAAAAAACTTTCAAAGCTCTGTATCAGTTGCTGCCTGTGCAGGAAACCAGGTCTAGCACCATCTGTATCAGGTGATTTCTGGACACCTTGATTCTCACTACCACCACAACACCCCCAACCCTCCAGACCCAGCTACTTCCCCCTGCTAGCTTGTGCTCCCTCTTCAGAAATTCCCTAACTTGATAATGAGCATTCCAATGTCTCATCACTTTCCTTGGGAGGAAAAATAACTTACAAATTACATTTAAATGCGAAGTAAGGACATTTGCTCAGTGAAATCTCACACACTGTGTGATAGTTAGCCACATTTGCAAATGAAGAAACTGAGGCTCACAGGGCCTAAGACACTTGTCCAAAAATCACATAACAAGGAAGTAGTGACCAGACATTAAAATCAATGGATTTGCTCCAAAGTCCACATTAATTTTTATTTCTTCTACTTTTAAATTCTTTAAGAGCAAGAAGTTCACATCAAATTCCTAGCACTGGGAGTTAGGAATGATTAGAGGAACGTATAAGGGACGGTGGTAATGAACTTACAGATAGCGACACATGCCTCTGGTGGCCTTTCTGTTTAAAAAAAAAAAAAAATGGATTGAGGGGCCTCTGGGTGGCTCAGTCAGCTAAGCGCACAACCCTTGATTTTGGCTCAGATCATGAGATCGAGTCCCACGTGGAGCTCATGCTCAGCTTGGAGTCTGCTGGAGATTTTCCCTCTCTTCCTCCCCCTACTCGTTCTTGCTCCCACTCATGCAAGCTCTCTCTAAAATAAAGAAATCTCTAAAAAAAAATAAAGATTAAGGTTTTTCCTGAAGAAGCAATCAATATCAGAATGGTGCCTTTTTAAATTACATGCGAGTTTGAGTTCCTGGTCTTCCAATCCAGGTGTGGTTAAAGTGAAAAGAAATTCTTTATCTCAGTCACTGTTACTCCAAATACAACAGGAAAAAACCTGAAGATAGAAAAGAGCTGATACGCAGCTAAATTTTTTAACAAGGCTGATTTAGGGCAGAGCTGCTGTTTGGGGCATTTGGCTTGAGCCTGAGAGAAGTACTCACACCAGGATGTGTTGTACAAGTCACCAGGGATGAGTTCATGGCAAGATCCAGTACACAATCTCAAGAATCAAGCCTCCTTTCAGATCCTCATGTTCCACATCTAATGAATTCAGTGCCTTGGGCTAGAACTTAAGTAACTGGAAGCAAAAAGCAGCTCATCATTGTAATTTCTACAGGAAGACAATGCCTGGGACACAGAGTGATCTCCGAGTGGAGCACAGAGCCATTTGCCCAACCATTCGTTAGACTGCCACGGAGCCAAGTGGGAAGCAGAGGCGGGGAGCAGACAGGGGAAGAGTGCAGAGTACTGTCTGTCTGCAGCCCAGGTGCTGACCTGACCGGCTGTCTCACACCATCCCATCCCGTCCAGCCCGCCAACATTCTCTAAGAAAAGGCTTCAGGCTGCAGCCTTTCTGGATAAAATCATATGCACCTGACTTCAGAACTGAGCACAGAAATGGTTCATATCCTCAACACAAGCTCTGGCAAACCTAAACCAAGATTGTGTAAATGTTAAGCTCCACTCTCTCAAAGAGTTTAAGACCTAAGTTATTCAAACACATTCTGAGACTGTGACAGGGAAGGACTAATCTATCCCCAAACAGAAACTGCTACTGACATCTTCTATGCCTTTAATCCTTCCGATTAAAAAGCTCTGAGATTCCTTTCTTACTTAAAAGGCTGCATCCGTTTGGATGATCTTTCATGTCCCATATATTTCGACTTGTATTAATTTACATTTGTCCCCTGAAAATGTAGATCATTAAGCCAGTAAGGAGTTTAAGAAACTTGATCTCTTTTTTCTGAGTGTCATGGTGACTTATGAATGTTAACTCACATTTGCATGATACTTTCGTATGTGCCAGAGCCTGCCGGGGACTCAGCCCTGTGCTTCTGAACCAAATTCTGCCCTCCCTCATGTCTTGGGACTTTGGCCTCTATGGTAGTCACTGATCTGATTTGGGCTCTCATAAAAGGACCAGAATCTCTTTCTCAGAGTGAGGGAACTGAGTAATCCGTGTCCATTTCAAATATCAATTTATAATGACCTTCTGAAGCCACTGAAGTCCAGGTACAAAGAAAGGCGTTCAGATGACACATGGAAACCCAAAAGGACCCTCTCAACAGTGTTCAGTGTTGAAACAGATATCTGAAAGAGCCCAACTCTCTGGAGGGTTTTTAAAAATAAGAATTGGGACATGGGTTTGTAGTCCTGCTCCCAGTAAGGGATCAGACAAGGTGATCTCTCGTGGGATCTAGCGGTCTGGTAATTCATCAAAGAGGGTGTTTAAAAAGCAAAGGCATGAGAGAAACAGAGCTATGGCATCAATCTAAATCAGGGCTTACATGGACTTTTTTTTTTTTTTTTTACATTTCTGATCTCTCCCTGCATTTTCATAAGCCCTATCCCAGTAGGACATACTCTCTACGATCACTTTGACAAACAACTGTTTTGGTACTTAGGTTTTTAGTCTCTTTCAAAGTAATCAATTTCTGACAATGAAAAATAGCCAGATACTGATTCCAAAGCTCTGGACCACAGTGATAGATTTGGGGAGCTGATTTAGCAAACTGGGTTTCCATACATCAGCCCCTGGCTTGCTTTCTTGGGCCCGTGCCCATGGACGGCACAGTCTCAGCGGAAGGTTAAACAAATGCAATAAAAACAGGAGTCATGCCATGTTGACTTTCCTACCAGGTACCTTGTAAAGAAAGGTACCAGATAAAAATATTTTTTTTCTTTATGTTTAATGAGGGTTACTTGCAGGAAAAAAAAAAATTCTGTTCAGAGATGGAAAATTTCACATAGTAAAGAGTTCTTGCAGACAGAAGCACTAACAAGCTGAGCCTCTGGCCATCATATCTAAACTAGGTAGATATTCATATTCGTGGATGCCAGCCTATGCTAACTTATTTCAACATGGCAAAATGCCCTCAGCCTTCAACAGTAAGAAAATGGTTACATATAAACTACTACTTAGTGGAATTGTAGACAGCCATTAGACATAATTACACGAAAAAAGTGCTTTTGTATGTTGGGCAGAAAAAGCAAAATATCAAATTTATATATATGTCTTAGCTGTGGGTCTTTTTAATATTTGCATGTAGACAGAGGTAATTTGGAGATCTCTGTAAGTGAGAGTATGGTCTTAGGACACCAAAGATATTTTTGTTCTCCTTTTTAACAAATATATAAACATAAATACACACATGCAACGTGCTTGACATAATAAATAATTATATTTGATAATTCAGTCTAGTATATCCTGATTTCAGAACAGGTTTTCAAGTGCTCTACCATGAATTGTAAGAAAATGGGGATCAACTCACCTACTCCCTCCTCCGTTCCCTTCTCTGCTCCAAATACCTTGATACCAGCTGCTATACAGACACATGAATGGGCTTCCATGTTAGCTTATGTTCAGCTAATGATTTCCTTTCCCTTGTCCCAAATTAGCTTGCCCCAGATATTTTCCCATAAATTATTCCAAAAAAGTATTCAGTATTTGCCCTTATGAAATTATTAGGAAACTAATAATAATAAGCTGTATGGCTGAAATAAAATCTTGGCCAGCAAAGAGAAGTTTCTGTGGTGAATCTTGCTATGCCCCACAAAGGAATGGGGCAAAATAACAAGATGAAGGCTTATACTTTGGGTCACAGCAGCAGCAAATATATTGTTAAAAGGCTTTCAAGGCCTTTGAGATACCATCACAGAGTCCTATTGACCTAAAAGACTTCCCTGAAGCGTGGATTTTAAAAAATTTGCATTCAAAGTGCTAGCTAAGTTCTAGGGTAAGTAGCCATCAAATTTGTCCTCCTTCTCCTGGCCGCCACAATTTGGACGTTCTCCTAGAACATCTGAAACCCACTTAAGTATCAGGGGGAGCCAAGGACCTGGGTGAGCCCAAACTATTCACCCATTTCTGGAAGACTTTAGCCTATTTCTGGTAGCTAAGGACATTCGGCGTCCAGGCTGTCCTACCAGAAGCTCACAGAGGGAGGCATCCCAGGATTCACTGTGCCACTTTGTAAATCACAGTTTCAAAGTGTAACATGGAACACCTTCTTGGTGGGGAAACGCTGTGTGATGGCTAAAAAGAAAAACTGTCATCTCATTGTTGGTGGATGTAGTAAAACAAACCATCAGATACTGAACAGGAAAAATACTCTTGTGCACCTAATTTCATACCAAAAAATAAAACTGATTTTTGAGCTTGCTATTACTTTTTCAATACCAAGTTCAGGTCTCTTTGTAAATGCCAGCTTTGAGTAATTGAAAAATGTCTACAAAGTCATTTCCAAGAAACCTAGAGTTTATGAAAAGCACAGAAAATATGGTCCATTTCATGTAAGGCTTATGGTTTCCTCTTTTCTTTCTGATTTAGTGTGGCTGCAGAAGGCTCCTATAGGAAGAAGGGTCTTTGTATCAGGTAGACTGGGTTCAAAGTGCCCCCTCCCATTCGTGAACTGTGCCAACAGAAGTCAGCTAGCCTCTCAAGCTTTTAATTTCCTTATGTATCAGATGGAGAATACAAAACCTTATCACAATGTCAATTATACCTCAATTTAAAAAAACCCTCATCACAGGCCATTGTAATAAGATGCAGTAACATGAGGACACCCACAACTAGTAAGCATGAAATGAATACTAACTCCCTTTTCTCCTTCATTTACAGTCCTGGGCAATTATAATTTACACAATAACTATTTGTGCTAAGTCACCTACTACCTCTTTAAAATACAAAGATGCTATTGATTGATAAAGGGGGAAAAGTACAGAAAGCTTAAATCATGTGCCATGAAACATTTCCTGAGAGTGCAGTCCAACAAAATGGAACAAAGCTCTTCTTGCCTTTCACGGAGAGTTAATTTTAGCATAATTATTAAAAAACTCAACTACTTGGGCTTTTTACAAGGTCGATCATATTACATTTCCTCTGCACACCCTACGTTGGGCTATTCAGTTTGAGAGGCCTGTGACAAGCTATAGTTAATAAGTTTTCCATGGTGTCAAAAGTAATAATATTAACACGTCGTTGTGAGTTAAATTAATTTTGTTTTGTGCACTGGCCTGCATAAACATGAATGACATTTCGAAATATGATCAGGCAGGAACTGAGGAAGAGCCAAGTGGCAAAGCAGAATGAGACACGCTCACCAGAGCAGGGCAGCTGACTGCATGCATCTGGGGACACGGGAAGAGAGGCGCACAATATTATTATAGCAAACTACGGCAGGGAGGGGTGGTTGCTTTAGTCCATTTCGTCCTTTAAAAAAAAAAAAAATCCTGAAGATAGATTTTGTCTTTAGAGAAACTAGAGAGATGTTTGACATCCTGGCTCTATTTAGAAATGAAAGAGCATCTCTTGGCTAATCTCTGATTTCAAGTATCTTCAACACACAGATTTTTTTTTCTTCGCCTGCAAGAGGCAGCTGATTGGTAATAGCTTTTAAATGGATGACCGTCAAGTGGCTTTTTCAAATCCTAATGGTTGTGTTTATTTCAGAGACTTCCTCAGTTCCACCCCCCAAACCCTGCCAACGGCACCAATAAATATGCCATCTGTATGCAGTTAGGAGATGCTGCTGAACCTAGAAAGAAAATATGTTAGGATGACTCAGGGATCAGATGACCGAAGTGGCTGGTGTAATAGCTTGTCTTTTCCATTTGAGCTGTAGTATTTCAAGTGTTGCAACCACAAATCCAATTATGAGGAAAATGAAGATTTCCCTATTAAAATGGTTATTGTAGGTAGGTGTTTTATAATCATTTGTACATTACATAGAGCCATTATATGTTACCTAGAATGTTCTATGGACACAACTCCAAGCTTGACAATTTAGGCTATATCCTATTATAATAAACCTCTACACTTCTTTCATGTATCTGCCACCACGTGTTTTTTTTCTGTCTGTTCAGAAGTACTATTGATATACCACCCAATTTTTAAACTTTTATTACAAGTTATACAAGTTCCTCTTTTTTTTAAGAGAGAGGGTGATGGAGCGAGGGAAAGAGAATCTTAAGCAGGCTTCATGCAGGGCTTGATCTCAAGACCCTGAGATCATGACATGAGTCAAAATCAAGATCAGACACTTAACCAACTGAGCCATCCAGGCGCCTCTCTAAGTTTCTCTATTAAAATTAGGAGCACTCTATTCTGGGCTGTCCATATTGTTTGATATCCACAGCCATTCCACACAATAGGGAAGTATTGCTACCATCATTTTACAAAGGGAAAGTGAAGGGACTCCCCAAAAGTCATAGGACTATTAAGTTACTGAGTTTGTATGTTAGCTCAGGTCAGTCTGACTCCAAAGCCGAGGCTCCAGGTGACACATTCCACAAAGACCCTTGCCTTGTTTCTTCCCAGTCATCAATCCATTCTGTGTACTAATTGCCTAAATAAGTAACTACATATTTTCTACCTTCCACCTTTAATCTCAAATGGAATCACATCAGCAGAGGAAATGCCTCCTTTGTGGAAGGCTTTTTTTTATTAGCCTGGTGACGTAATTCAGCAAACACACATCTAAAGATCATTCCATGCTGAAGCCCGGTGTTATAGAGATGAATTAGACCTTGTTTCTCCCCTCAAGGAGTTCATAGGTAATGAGAAAGGGACATTGCTGTCTGAAAGTAGAAAGTTCAAAGGGACACTGTGAAAGTAAATTGGAAGTGGGTTATAAAGGATGACTAGGAATTCAAGTTGAGAATAAGGTCTTTCAAGCAGAGGATGCTGGCTGAGCTTTTGGAATATTTCAAGAACAAGATGCCTCCCTCTGGCTAGGATCTAATACATGCGAGAGGAAAATAATGGGGGGGATAGTGATGAGCCAAAAAAAATAAATAAGGGTAATATTTTAGGGCCTTGAATGTGGGAGTTAACATTTTAGTTTCACAGTTGGGAGTCAGGAGGATATTAAAGCTGCCAGGGGCTGGATCAGTAGTGTGGTTTAGAAAGCTAATTCTTCAGCAATACAAAGATTAACTGAGGTCTCTGGCCTCCGTTTAGGAAACTGTTGCAGAGTATATAACACTATATGGCAGTGAAGAAAACTCAAATTTGAAAATGTTTTTAAGAAATGTATTTAAAGGGATGCCTGGGTGGCTCAGTTGGTTTAGCGGCTGCCTTCGGCTCAGGTCATGATCCCAGCGTCCTGGGATCGAGTCCCACATCGGGCTCCTTGCTCAGCAGGGAGCCTGCTTCTCCCTCTGCCTCTGCCTGCCTCTCTGTCTGCCTGTGCTCGTGCTCTCTCTGACAAATAAATAAATAAAATCTTTAAAAAAAAAAAAAAGAAATGTATTTACAGGTACACCTGGGTGATTCAGTCAGTTAAGCGGCCAACTTTTGATTTTGACTCAGGTCATGATCTCATGGTTGTGGGATCAAGCTCTGCATCAGGCCCCATGCTCAGCACAGAATCTGTTTGTCTCTCTCCCTCCGCTCCTACCTCTGCTCATTCTCCATCTCAAATAAATAGATAAATATTTTTTAAATGTTCTTATAGAACTTTGTTATCAGACAGGTAGGAGCAGAAAACCATTGAAAATGATTCTAATTCTAGCTTGGTTGACTAAAAAGTGAAGAAACAGAGCAATAAATGAAGTATTTTAAGGAAAAACAGTAAGTTCTATTTTGGACACACTGATTAAAACTGTTGATTTCAATTTAAGATATGTACACTTTCCCCACCCCTAATAACTTGCTTAATTTAAAAGCTTTACAGATAGTATGTAAGGTCTCCAAAACAGCACCATACCCATAATCAACTAACATGGCTTCATTTTATTTTCTACTGTGTCCTTACCAGTCTATTTGTGAGCAATTCAGAAGAACACTAAAGTCAAAAGCCATATACTTAAAAAAAAAAAAAAATCTCCATAGGAAAAAATGTCCTGAAGAACAGGAAATGGCCTTCATTCCCGTGATCTAAGCTGGTATATTTACAGGATTCCTCAGGAGTTTCCTGATTGCCATTTCAACTCTTCCCAGCTAAACAGCCAGGGGTAATAAACCACTGCAACACCCTGCTCCTTACTATGCTGATCCAAGCTTGGGACTGCTGAAGAGTCAAGTGGGAGGCAAAATCCAACCCACGTTTGACCCAAGAGTAGGATTCAGTGGACTTCAACTTTGATAGACCCACTGTGTGAGAAGGTCCTGTGTCTTCCTGCAGAAGAACCTAAGGAAGGGTCCAAGTGTGGTACAATACAAATCTCTGCATAGACTTCTTTCCAGGCCCCCTTCCTGACTGTCCATGTGTTCTTCTATGTATCAAGAACAATCTAGTAAGAGAGCTGATGAGAGCGGTGTGTCTATATAAACATTCACATGGCATCGCCCTTCCATCTATTAATGCAACAAAAATAGGAGTATCTGTTACGTGCCAGGCACTACACCAGGCACTAGCCAAGTAGTCATCCCAAAAAGATTGATCAAATATCACTTTTAAAAATCCTGAATTATTTATGGATAGAAATGCTACTGAGAAGAATAAAATAACTAGCAGGGATTGTGTATTTACCATGTTCTAGACACTGCTCTATACACTTAACGTATCTCATCTCGCTGAATCCTCTCAACAACTAGCTGAGATCAGCATCATTTCCCCCATTTTATACAGTCAGAAACAGAAGCTCAAGGAGAAGGAACCATCTGCCTAGGTCACTAGCTCATCAGTGGCAATCTACAGTTTCAAACCTAGGTCTCTGTGACTCAAGACTTCAACTCTAACCTCTACTACATGCAGCCCAGTAAGTGCTTCAATCACACAGTCCATTGACCTTTGGCCACAGGAGAACCAAGAAGACTGTCCTTATCATTTGTTTAGAGAAAGGGCCTTGCTTTTCATATTTTTCTAATTCACTACTGAAAATAATCCCTTTCTTGCATTTACCCCTCTTTTGCAGCAAGCTTATCCTTTCCTTTTTTTCTTCTTTGACCTCACTAAATCCTGTTGAGGAGGGGAAATACATTTTATTACCCCTTCTGACTCAAGGCAGTGTAATACATCTCCTTTCAGTCAGTGTATTTAGCTCTGGCATCCTCAGTAATGTAAAGGGAAATAGGGGAGCTTGTGTTTGGACATGTTGCTGCTCCTCTGAGGAACACTTTCATCTCAATAGTCTGCAGATAGCTGTGCAAGACCTTGAGACAGTCATTCAGGAATTGTAGTCTGCTGATTCCTGTGCATTCTGGAAGACATGAAAGCAGTTACAAATTGCTTAACAGATGATGCATAATATTGGAGATGAAGAATCTGGCTGTGAACACTTGCACCAGGGAAATCCTGCGTGTGATTTTTTTTTTTTCCAGTATAACACCTTATGCTAAGGGTTTTTAATTGGCATAGAGTTTAATACCATTGAATAATGATCCGCTATAAAAGGAAAACTGAAATTTCAGAAGTTTCATCACACAGAAGAATGAACATGGACTTTGGTGCTTTATAGACCTGTGTTCTGAATTCTAAAAACCATGTTCCCTTAGGAAAGTTAGTTACTTCACATGGTTGAACTTCAGTTGGTTCACTCACCACAGAGAATGATACCCTGTATTTTGTGGCATGGGAAGATCTGAAATCCATAAATGAGGACTTGTAGTTAAAAACAACATTTATTGAGCATTTACTGTCAGGTTCTGTTGTAGGCACTGCACATATAGTAAGTCCTTAATTCTCACAATAGTCCTTTGAATTAGAGCTTGTTTTTTTGTGTGGTTTTTTTTTAATTATCTTCCCATTTTACTGGTGAGGATACAAAGTTCCACAGAAGTTAAGAATATTTCCCGATCATACAGTTAGTAAGTGAGAAGCCAAGATTTGAACTCAGCAGTCTAACTGCAGTCTTAACCACAACAGTAACTTTCTCCAAAAGTTTTGTTAACCTGGGACGCCTGGGTGGCTCAGTTGGTTAAGCAGCTGCCTTCGGCTCAGGTCATGATCCCAGCGTGATCTCAGCGTCCTGGGATCAAGTCCCACATCGGGCTCCTTGCTCCGCAGGGAGCCTGCTTCTCCCTCTGCCTCTGCCTGCCTCTCTGTCTGCCTGTGCTCGTGCGCTCTCTCTCTCTCTCTCTAACTAATAAATGAATAAAATCTTAAAAAAAAAAAAATTTAAAAAAAAGAAGTTTTGTTAACCTAACATCTTATAGGAATAAAGACTTAGGATCCAGTCCATTCTCCTCTCTTGATCTATCTTAATTTTAAGAATAGGAACCTTTCTCAAAGACCCCAGGAAAAACTGCCCCAATTTATTTCTGTAACCTGTTCAATTTTAAGTTTTACCCACACACAATTGAGGTTTCTTAAGTTTCTAATTTTAATTCCAATTAGTTAACATACAAGGTTACATTAGTTTCCAGTGTACAATATAGGGTTCAACACTTCCGTACATCACTCAGTGCGCATCATGACAAGTGTCCTCCTTACTCTCCATCACCTATTTTACCCATCCCCCACCCACACACACACACCCGGTGACAATCAGTTTATTCTCAATAGTCTGTTTTTTGGTTTGTCTCCCTCTCTCCTTTTCCCCCTTTGCTCTTTTGTCTTGTTCCTTAAATTCCACATATGAGTGAAATCATATGGTATTTGTCTTTTTCTGACTGACTTATTTTGCTTAACATTACATTCTCTAGCTCCAATCCATGTTGTTGCAAATAGCAAGATTTTATTTTTTACGACTGAATATTCCATTGCATATATATCATACATCTTTATCCATTGATCAATCGATGGACACTTAGAGATGGATTCTTAATTTGTAATAGAAACACCTTCCTTCAGAAAGTTTTCCCACCTAACTCTGTACCATTCTCACCTATAAGCAACATCAATGGTTCATTTCTCTACCTTTAATTCATTCTGGATAAATTTTGAATTAACTGTTTTATATTATTATACATTCTCTACTTGTTTGTATGTTTTTCTCCATAAGCTTAAAACTACAAGATTCTTCTATTGTAACTTCTCACAAAAGTAGTCGTATGTCTCTATGGTTCACCATCTCCAGCCAAATGCTTTCAAATATTCAAGGACTCAGACTACCTAAAAAAAAAAAATGCATTACCTGCAAAGGGCCTTTAAATATAATTAACAGTGTTATATTAACTTCAGGTGTACAATATAATGATTCAACAATTCTGTACATTTCAGTGCTCATCACAATAAAAATACTCTTAATCCCCTTGATCAATTTTACCCATCCCCCTACCCATTCTCCCTCTGGCAGTCAGTAATTTGTTGACTGTGTTTCAATATCTTTGTCTTTTTCTTTATTCATTTGTTTCTCAAATTCCACATCTGAGTGACACATCATGTGACACACGTGACACAAATATCACATGGTATTTGTCTCTCTCTGATTGACTTATCTCACTTAGCATTATCCTCTCTACATCCATCCATGTTGCAAATGGCAAGATGCCATTCTTTTTTTATGGCTGAGTAATAGTACATCACAGAGACACACCCCCACATCTTTATCCGTTCATCTATGGAAGGGTATTTGGCTTGCCTCTGTGTCTTGTCTATTGTAAATACCCCTGCAATTACATAGGGGTGCATATATCTTTTCGAATTAGTGTTTTCATTTTCTTGGGGTAAATACCCAGCAGTGGAATTACTAGATCATATTGTAATTCTATTTTTTTGTTGTTATTTATCGTTTTCCACAGTAGCTGCATCTCCACCAATTTGCATTTGCGTACAAAAATTTCATTTTCTCCACATCTTAATCAACACTTGTTATTCAGATAACAGTTTTATACTCTTCCTTTCAGTTTCAAGTTCAAAATGCTCTATCTTGTATTTCACATATTCTTTCTCCTAATTGAAAGATTTGGGGGAGTCTTGTGACACTTGCGTGATTTTTTATTTTTTGCCAAGATTAATTTTCATTTCAAAGCAATGGAAATAAGGATTACCTCAGGCTCTTAATTTGTCCCTTTGCAGAATTTATTGAACAATGGTTATTATTTTTCTGAGGTAGATTTCATGGAAATCTACAAAGTATTTTAAGGTGCAATGCTGGTAAACATGATTTTACATTTGGAAAAGTACTTTTTTTAAAAAATTAGAGTTGATTTCCCTTAATAGGCTATCACATAATAATAGATTAAAAACAGATAAAATCTTAATAAAATGACAAAAGTCATCTGGTGAAATTGATCAGAAATGTATGGGTCAGGTTTTTTGTATATGTTTCCTAGAAACGTATGAAGATCTCTTTCATAAAAATATGTCCAAAAAGATGAAAGCCAGAATGCTATTGCAAATAAGGAAGAAAATCATCAGAGTTAAAAATGCCTAGAGTTAACAATTGCACAACATAGGTCTTAAATTCTTTTAGTAATCGTTGCTCACAAAATTCTGCGATGTACTTTACATAACTAAAAAAATCTGACATCTCAGCAGGGTTGCTCCAACCTTTAGTCTGAATACATGCAAAATGAAGCAAGTAAGATGTGCTTATGTGTTTGTCTGAAGAGAGTAGCTGCCATTCAAATTCATATCATACTCTCTTGCAGATAAAGTATATTTTGCACTGTGTGATTTAGTGACATCCAAGAGACCACTGAATTCTCTAATGATGTTCTGATTTTCTTAACAATGAACACCAATGAACTTTCCCCTAAACCAGATGGAAACTAAATTGAACAATTTGTGAAAATGAACAATTTGTGAAATCTTTGCAAATTGAATTCCAAATATACTTAGAGATGATCTTGACTTCCTCTGTAACAACATGCAATGCATTTAAGGCCTACATGAGAAATACACTAATTAGCTGTGTAACCTTTAAGCAGAGGTGAATGAGAACAGAAGATCACCACTGAAGAGACAGAAGTCAAAAACTCTGGAAGGAGGGGGCAGGGGGAAGTAATATGCAGATGAGACAGCTTCTCTAAGAAACTACAAGATTAAAAAAGATGTCGTCAGGGGTCGTTCATTTATTGCCTCTGAGTTGTTCACATTAATCTGTTTTCTGAAGGAAGTCACTGAAGTTAAGTAAACTTCACATTGCTTCAAGTCAGTTAGATACAGTCAAGATGAAAAAGTTCAAATTCATAGTCTATATGTCTATATACACTGTTCCACAGAATCTCAACTGTATCCAAAAACTGAAGGGCCTATGCATGAGAAAGATTTTCTCTATTACCCACAATCTAATGACAGCTTTCACAGTGACCTTAAGACACTACCAAGTAGGGGCACCTGGGTGGCTCAGTCCATTAAGCGGCTGCCTTCGGCTCAGGTCATGATCCCAGGGTCCTGGAATCCAGCCCCGCATCAGGCTCTCTGCTCAGCGGGGAGTCTGCTTCTCCCTCTCCCTCTGCTTGCTGCTCTACATACTTGTACTATCTCTCTGTCAAATAAATAAATAAAATCTTAAAAAAAAAAAAAA
>RCUC01135482.1:0-45242 GCA_003697995.1 Taxidea taxus jeffersonii
CGAAAGCAAACTGCAGAGTCTGAGCATTTTCCTTTCTTCCTGACTAGAGAAAGGAAGGTTAGAATGGGGAGACAAAGGAAAGCAAAGGAGGGAGAAAAAGAGAGTAGATATACCGAGTACTCGTTATGGGGCAATTTATATGTGAGGCAAATATTACCATTTTACAGATGAAGAAACTGAGGCTCAGAGATCTCGGCTTAGCAGGTTTCCATAGCATTTATAACATGGTCATGAACATGGTGTGCCGATTCCATAACCATGTTATGGTGAGAGGCATAATATTCGGAAATGAGCATGTCCCACCCAGGCCCAAATCTTTGGGTTCATTCCTGGGACGAGTCCATTTGGGTTGGTGTCTGTTTATACAACTCTCTACATTTAGAAAATGGAGCAGATTATTAAAAGAAGGTTAACAAAAGAGCCAGGACCCAAATTTGTCTTGGAGAAGTGGAGGTTAAATCCATAGGGGAGCCGTGGCGCCGGGGCGCTGGGCTAGAACCAGTGCAGATAGCATTTGAAGGCATGGATAGGTTGGGCTGCGGTTCAGTATTTTACAAATGGTATTTCCTGTCGCAGAGCTGAACTAAACAGCACACATGGTTGTGATTAAGTAGGACGGGCTGCGGACCGTCTGTGGTAACCACGCAGGCACTCCACGTAGTGGGGGCTTCTGTGACCTAAGGTGAGGGTGCATGCTCCAAGGGTTTTCACCGCGCCGACGAAGGCTTTCTGTTGCCTTCGGATCCTTTTGGTTTCAAAAGTTTGGATGCCCCTTTAAAGGGAAAAATTCTATAGGAAAGATATTTTAATATCTTTTAATATCGCGTAGCAAACATTCACTGATACATTCTGCACGCAGGGCCGTCCCTGACTTTGGCTTTGTTTCCCGGTTGTATGTCCCAGAATGGCAAGGAAGGTAACTAGATCGCAGACCTCTAACCAAACAAGAACCACAGGGAGGCTTTGCAAACACGGCCCCTGTCTGGCTCCAGTGGTGTGGTGGAGGAGTCCAGCCCTGGAGAGTCAGAGAATTCTTTCTTTGGGGGACAGCCAATGGAACCACACAGATACTGGCACGAAGACATTCTTTCTCTAGATTATGCGGCATTGTTGTGTGGCACAAAAAAGGCACTGGCATAAAAGGACTAAGTCCAGCCCTTTGCAAAGGCAGGAGCGTTGCTGAGGGTCCAGATGTGATCATGAGGCTCGGGTAGGAGTCAGCCTGATGGTGAGAGTTGGGTGGAGCTAACAGCAGGAGGTGATTGCTAGGTGCCTGTGATGCTTTCCTGAGCAGGACACCCCTTCCACGTCCATCCTCCCCCAGCATCTGGCAGCTACAGAGAAGCCAGAGCCAACTCTGGGACCATCTGAGACCATCTGAGAGGGTGTTATTCTCCACAAGCGGGGATGGTCTTCAGCTGCAGATGAGCAGGAATGCTGATTTGACCACCAGATGCATCTAATTTGATTTGGATCACCTGCAGGAAAAGGTAGAGCTTCACATCTATGCTCTGACTGGTTTCTGAAGAGGAGCGAAGGAGATCTGCAAAGAACAGCAGGAATAAACCCTGGAGAGTAGAGTGGGTAGGGTGGCATGGGAGCACGATGTGGGGCGTTGCGTGAAGTTTGGGGAATTCAGCAGTATACACCAAGATAGCCCTAGAGAGAGGGTGGCACCTGAGGGTGTGTGTTGGGCTGCAAGGCTGGAAAACCCTTCATCGCTCAGGGTGATGCAGTCGAGAAGGGACAGGAACTAGGACAGGCTGAGTTATGAAAGCCAGTCTCAGAATTGACCCAAATTGCTGCTGAGCTGTTATTCTTGAGCAATCATGGGGAAAACTGTCTCCGAGTTTGTCTTTCCCTCAGCCTGATGTCCTGGTGGCAGAAATGTGTGGCGGGCTTTGTGGAGAACTAGCCTCTTTTCAGGTGAGAACAGCACCTTTGCAGCTTAGAGAGTTCCTGGCTCCAGGAGCCCTCCGTAGTGAAAGGGAGAGTGGTGGGAAGTGTTCGGAAATGAGAATTAGGACACCAGCACCAGCAGGTCACTGGATCTCTTGGGACCTCTTGGGTGGTGGGTGGAATGGAGCATTTGCTTTGGGATCAGACAGATCTGCCTCTGTTAGGCTGGGTGACCTTAGGCAAGTAGCTTAACTTCTCTGGGTCTTACTTTCCTCTTCTACAAAATGATATTATTACCTAACGGGGTTGTGAGGATGAAATGCACACACGGCCCTTAGCATACTGACAACACATAGCAAGTATTTGATGTTTGTTAGTGTGGTTAGTTGAGCAGAATGCCTCCAATTTCTGCCTAACTCTGAAATGCAGCAGTTCTTTGAACTGAGGAGGGCAGTATAGAGATTTCCTTTATGGGAAACTGAAAAAGACTATTTAAAATTACTTAGTCAAACATTCATTGATGTCAGACATTTGTAGACAATGTGGAAAATGCCCTAACAAATGAGACATAATCCCTCTCTGAAAAAGCTTCACTCTGATTCTCAAAACACATGTGAATTTTTCCTACAACGACTTGATGATTTTCATCCCCAGTTCTTTTTGGTGAGATTATTCCATCTGGTGCTGCCTTTTCATAAGGCTTATTGCAAGCAGTTTGCAATATTTCTAATAATTTTTAAGGTGTTGCTATTTTTGAAAGATTTACTTTTTAAAACAATTTAGAATAAATTCGTAATCTCCATGATACTCTTACAAGAGTTCCAGGATGAGCTCTTCAGTGAAAGAAAGAGGGGGAATTCCCTGACTGTGTATAAATGCAGACTTTCCTGTGTTTGCTGGGGCCCACGGCCTGCCTTTGCTGATCCATCGTTTTGAAAAGTGGGGATAATTATTTCAGGGCTTCCCTCAGTATCGTGGGGGCTATTAAACTCTGGGTACATCCAGGACAATGTGCCAGGTCCTGAATGCCACCTGTCGCATGTGTTGAGATAAAAGGTTGAAAACCACTGTCGACCTGTATCACCCTTATTCCTGGTGTGAGTAGGCATGTGGGCTTCCTTTTAATTTGTTCTTGAGTTCAGTATACTCTGATGCTACTTTGAAAATGGGCAGTTCAAAAAGATGTCTAATAGTTTAAAGAGAAGCAAACACTCCTCTAAAAACCTTCAAAACCTGGAGATTGATTTCTAGCAGCTTCCACCATAATACATTTTTCTTTTCTGTCTGTGCCTGGGTCTTGGGGTCTTGCCCTGTCTCTGAATTTTGTCTGGCATTGTCTTCCAGGAGTTAGCAGGAAAATGCAGACTGAAAACAGACCTCTGGGAGGATTAGGGCATGTGGGGTGGGATGTAATACACAGTGGAGGAAAGAGCCACAGAATCCAACCAGAGGCACCTCTACTTTGGGGGAAGGCCTCTGGGGCGTCGTGCCAGGGGCCCTGGATTCCCAGCTCTGCGCTAAGTGGAACCTGGACTTCGGACAGGGGGCCTGGGTACTGTGTCTACTCTGCATTGTTGTGAATTTAAATGATATGTTCCTGTGACAAGGCTCTGTCAACGGTAGGACTTGGGGACCGCGGGAGGCACAGACACATATTGAGATCCCGCCCCATTTGCATTGCCGAAAAAATCCTGAGGCTAAGAAGGTGGTGCTGCTTAAAGACTTTGGGTTTGAAAGTCTTGGAGGAGGTGGGGTGAAGTTGCAGATGACCAAGGCAGGACACGTTCTTGAACTCCCTCTGGGCTTTAGTATCCCTCCCTGAGACCCAGGGGGCCTCAGATGGACTGAGAGGCTCTGGAAAGGATGTGGCCTCCTTTCCCTGCTGAAGGACGGGGTGAATTAGAAGGGAAGGAAGGGGAGGGAAAGCCTTAGATGGAATCGATTCTAGTTGTTGACTTTGGGAAAACTGATGGTGGGGGCTTTGAGACCAGAATAGAAAGATGAGGTCATATGGAAGGAAGAGGCAGAAGAGGTCAGAGAGAAATGAAATGAGTGTGAAGAGGATTGATAAGGAAGGGCAGCAAGAAGGATATAGGAGATGAGCAAGAAGGATACAGAGAAACACACCGGCCCTTGACCTTGTGGAGCCAGACTCCTAGCCTCTCATTCCAGGAGCTGCCTTCTAAACACGGACAAAGATTTGGGCTCCTCTTGGGCATGATACAGAATTCTGTTTGGTTGTATTAAATTCGCATTGCATGTGCTGAGTGCCTCCAGTGGAAGAGCCCTGCAGAAGCGGGGAGAGTATACTCTGCATAGATTTTGTGTTTAACATAGGGGATTTTTTGCAAGGTGTGCTTTTTAAAGTTCAAGGGTCGCTTAAAAAGTCATGAAATTGATTTGTCTGGTTTGTGGAAATTACTTTTGTTTTTTCATAAGAAGCAAAAACTCTGAAGAAGCCAGTGTCAGTGCTTGAAATTCTGAAGCTACCAGTGAGAAAGAGATGAAGCAAAATGTTTGGTATAGGTCAGAATAGGATTCCATCTAAAGCGGGCTGATGCCTTCTCTTGGTTTCTTTTAAATAAAGCCAGCTAACATAAATATTTACATGCATCTCTCACCCCATATGAAGAGTGATTTTGGCTGGATTCCTTCTGAAGAGGGTAGGATGGAACGGGTCAAGAAATCCTGCGGCTGATTTCCTGCCTCAGAGCCTGCGGGCCGTGTCCCCTGGAAACATGGCTCTGCCTGCTTTGAAGGGAAAGTGCTCTGTGGCCGTCCAGCCCAAGGGCAGTGACAGTAAAATGCCCTCCAGAGAGAGCCAGCTGGCCTGGACTGCCACTCCCTGTGTTTGGTGCCCTCGGGAATGTGCAGATTTAGCAAATGACAACACTGAGCCTGCCCTGTCCCCAGTGGAGCCCCAGGCTTGCTCTCTCTATAGAGGCTGGCTCTTTTCCAAGCTTGAAGGATAGCACTGGTTGAGCCCTCATTATCCACAAGGGGAAACGAGCAGGCCGGCTGGAGGGAGACAGATATGCCTTTCTCACAGGCTTTATTCCAGCAGGGTTTGAGTTTTTATATCATGGAGTTTTACTCTGTTAGTTTGAGAGTTTGGTCAAAAATCCCAGTGGTAACATAATTACTGCTTTTGAAAAAAATGTCAGTTGGATGTCAGCCACCACAGAAGTATTTTCGAGTGGGAAATGATCCCTAGATGATTCTGCTCTCATCACTGAATGTATGGAGGGGCTTTGCTCACAGCTAGTGGGTGACAGACCAGCACCCAGCATCCTGGGTGCCCAGTTCCCAGCTCTGTGCTGTGGCCTGTACAGCTCATTGCCTCCCCTGTCATTAGAATCATCTCAGGAATTCAGGTTGTGGTATTACAGGATGAAGTGACCTGTGCTCAAATACTGGTTCTTTCCAAACTCAGGTCTATACCTGAGAAAAATGATCACACAGAAACTTATATAAAAACTTACTATTCATAATAGCCAAAAATTAGAAATAAACCAGATGTCCATCGCCCGATGAATGATGGATAAACAAAACGTGGGCCATCTTCACAATGAAGTACTGTTCAGCCACCCAGGGGAATGAAGTACTGATACCTGCTACAGAGTGAATGAACTTTGAGTGTCCAGACCAGGCCAATTAAAAAAAAAAGTAGATCAGTAGTTATCAGGGGCTTGGGTGTGGTGGTGAAGGAGAATGAGGAGTGGCTGCTAGTAGGTACTGGGCCTATTTTGGGGGTGATAACATTCTGGAAATGAGATGGCTGTACAACTCTGAATATACTGAACAATACTGAATTGTCATTTAAAAAAAAGTGAATTTTACATATGTGAATTGTATCTTCATAAAGCTGTTATTAAAAAAAAATCCTGGTTCTGTCTCTTACCAGTTGGGCAGCTTTGGACAATGACTCTAAACCCAAGTAATCTCAGTTATGGGGTGCATGTGTGGCTCAGTGGGTTAAGCCTCTGCCTTCGGCTTGGTGGTGATCTCTGGGTCCTGGGATCGAGCCCCGCATCCGGCTCTCTGCTCAGCAGGGAGCCTGCTTCCCCCCCCTCTCTCTGCCTGCTTCTCTGTCTACTTGTGGTCTCTCTCTCTGTCAAATAAATAAATAAAATCTTTTTAAAAATCTCAGTTATGAAATAGAAATGATGAGATACACTTCCCAGGGTTGTTTTGATAAATTAGCTCATGAATTTGAAAATGCTTCTAGGGGCACCTGGGTGGCTCAGTGGGTTAAGCCTCTGCCTTCGGCTCAGGTCATGATCTCGGGGTCCTGGGATCGAGCCCCACATCGGGCTCTCTGCTCAGCAGGGAGCTTGCTCTCTGCTCAGCAGAGATCACAAGTAGGCAGAGAGGCAGGCAGAGAGAGAGAGGGAGGGAAGCAGGCTCCCCGCTGAGCAGAGAGCCCGATATGGGGCTCAATCCCAGGACCCTGAGATCATGACCTGAGCTGAAAATAGAGGCTTTAACCCACTGAGCCACCCATTTGCCCCTCTGCTGCCCACTTTTAAATTATTTTTTTTGGGGGGGGGTTGTTTTTTTTGCTATTGAGTAGGCGTTCCTTATATATTTTGAATATTAAACCCTTATCAGATATATGGCTTGCAAATATTTTCTCCCATTTCGTAGGTTGCCTCATCACTGTTATTTCCTTTGCTTTGTAGATTTTGGGTCTGATGTAATACAATTTGTCTGTTTTTGCTTTTGTTTGTTGCTTATGCTTTGGTATCCTATCCGGGAATTCATTGCCAGGACCAATGTCATTGAGCTTTTCCCTTATGTTTTCTTACAGTAGTTTTATAGTTTCAGATTTTATGTTTAAGTCTTTAATCCATTTATAGTTGATTTTTGTGTATGGTATAAGATAAGGATCTATTGTCTTTTTTTTTTTTTTTTTTGCATATGGATATCCAGTTTTCCCAGCACAACTTGTTGAAGACACTATACTTTCCCCACTGTATAATCTTGGCATCTTTGTTGAGGATCATTTGACTATGTGTGTGGGTTTATTTCTGGGCTTAATACTCTGTACCTCTGGTCTGTATGTCTGCCTTTATGCCAGTACCATACTGTTTTGAGTTTCATAGCCTTGTAATATGTTTTAAAGTCAGAAGGTATGAGGCCTTCACCTTTTCTTATCTTTCTCAAGATTATTTTGGCTATTCAAAGACCTTTGAGATTTCATGTGAATTTTTGGATTGTTTTTTTTCCATTTCTGCAAAAAATGTCATTGGGACTTTGGTAGGGATTGCATTGAATCTGTAGATTGCTTTGGCTAGTACAGACATGTAAACGATATTATTCCAATCTGTGAATGTGGGATATCTTTTTATTTGTGTCTTTTTAAATTTCTTCCAGCAATTACTTGGCAGTGTAAAAGTCTTTGCCCCTTTTGTTAAATTTATTTCTAAGTATTTTATTCCTTTTGATGCTATTGTACATGAGATTGTTTTCTTAATTTCCTTTTTGGATTGTTAATTGTGTATGTATAGAAATGTAATTGATTTTTGTTGATTTTGTATCCTGTGACTTGGCTGAATTTGTGTATTCTAACTGTGTGTGTGTGTGTAATTTTCAGGGTTTTCTATAGATAAGATCATATCATTTGTAAATAGACAAAGTATAACTTCTTTCTTTCTGATTTGATGCCTTTTATTTCTTTTTCTTGCATAATTGCTCACGTTAGGACTTGTAGGACTGTATTGAAGAGAAGTGGTAAGAATGAACATCCTTACCTTGTTTCTGATATTAGAGGATAAGCTTTTAGTTTTTCACTATTTTTTTTTAAGATTTTATTTATTTATTTGACAGACAGAGAGCACAAGTAGGCAGAGAGGCAGGCAGAGAGGCAGGCAGAGATAGGGGAAAGCAGGCTCCCTGCTGAGCAGAGAGTCCAATGCAGGGCTTGATCCCAGGACCCTGGGATCATGACCCGAGCCGAAGGCAGAGGCTTTAACCCACTGAGCCACCCAGGCGCCCCTAGTTTTTCACTATTGAGTATGATGTTAATTATGGGCTTTTCATAGATGGCCTTTGTTAATATTTTGACATAATTTTCTTCTTCCTAGTTGGTTGGCTTATTATGAAAAGGTGTTGAGTTTCGTCAGGTGCTATATCTGGGCCTATTGAGATGATCATGTGATATTTATCCTTTGTTCTGTGGATGTGGTATATCACTTTGATTTTTATCTGTTGAACTGTCCTTGAACTGTATGATCCTTTTAATCTGCTGTTAAAATTGATGTACTATTATTTTATTGAGTATTTTTGCATTTGTATTCATCAGGGATATAGTATTTTTCTTTGCTTGTACTATATTTGGCTTAGGTATCAGAGTAAAGTTGGACTCATGAAATGAGTTTGGAAGTGTTCCTTCCTCTTTAGTTTTTTGGAAGAGCTTGAGAAGGATTGGTGTTAATTTTTCTTTAAGTGTTTGGTCGTATTCTCCAGTGAAACCATCTGGGCCTGAGCTTTTATTTTTTGGGAGGTTTTGACTACCAGTTCAACTTCCTTACTAATTATAGGTCTGTTCAGATTTCCTACTTATTTATGATTCAGTCTTGGTAGGTTGTATGTTTCTAGGAATTTGTCCATTTCTTCTGGGTTATCCAACTTGCTGGCATGGAATTTTCCGCAGTGGTCCCTTATAGTCACTATTTTATTTCTATGATACAAGTTTAATTTCACATCTTGCATTTCTGGTTTTGAGTATTTTCTCTTTTTTTTCTGAGTCTAGCTAAAGGCTTGTCCGTTTTGCCGATCTTTTATAACAAACCGACTCTTAGTTTCCTTTTTTTTCTACTTTATATTCTCTTTTCACTTATTTCTGCCCTAATGTTTATTCTTACTTTCCTTCTCCTAACTTTGGGCTTAGTTTGTTTTTCTCTTTCTAGTTTGTTGAGCTGTAATGTTAGGTTGTTTATTTGAGATCTTTCTTATTTTTTAATTTAGGTGTTTTACCACTATAAACTCTACTCTGCCTGCTGCTTTTGCTACATTCATCAGTTTGGGTATGTTGTGTTTTCACTTTGCTTACCTCGAAATATTTTCTCATTTCCCTTTTGATTTCTCTTTGGCCTATTTGTTATTCAAGAGTATGGTGTTCAACTTCTACATTTGTGAATTTTCCAGTTTTCTTTATTTTCTCCTGTTGATTTCCAGTTTCCTTCAGTTGTGGTCAGAAAAGACATTTGCTATGATTTCTGTCTTCTTAATTAAATTTGTTAAGACTTGTTTTGTGACCTAACAAGTGATCCATCCTGGAGGATATTTTGTATGTGCTTGTGAAGAACATGTGTTCTGCTACTGTTGTGTGGAATGTCCGTTTGGTCTATCGTGTTGTTCAAGTGCTCTGTTTCCTTATTGATCTTCTATCTGGATGTTCTATCCATTATTGAAGGTGGGGTATTGAAACTCTGATGTTATTATGTTGCTATCACTCCCTTCGGCTTTTTAATGTTTGCTTCATATATTTGATTGCTCTTATGTTGGCTTATTTATATATACTTGTAATTGTTACATCTTCCTGGTGAGCTGACTCTTTTATCATTATATAATGTCCTGCTTTGTCTCTTGTGACAGCTTTTGATGTAAAATCTATTTTGCCTGATGTAGTATGGTCACTCCTGCCTGCTCTTATTTCTTTTTTTTTTTTTAAAGATTTTATTTATTTATTTGACAGAGATCACAAGTAGGCAGAGAGGCAGGCAGAGAGAGAGAGAGGGAAGCAGGCTCCCTGCTGAGCAGAGATCCCGATGCGGGACTCGCTTTCAGGACACTGAGATCATGACCTGAGCTGAAGGCAGCGGCTTAACCCACTGAGCCACCCAGGCGCCCTGCCTGCTCTTATTTCTGTTTGCATAGAATATCTTTTTACATCCTTTCACTTTCAGCCTAAGTGTGTCCTTAAATCTCAAATGAGTCTCTGGTACACAGCATATGGTTAGATCTTGTTTTCTGTTGTTGTTAATCCATTTAATCATCAGAAGTGTTACAATTCTTTAGCATTTCTTTGAACTCAGTTAATCTGTAATTCTGGTTGCTTTTATTTTTATTTTTTTTAATTTCGAATTTCTGTTTGTGACAATACTTTATTTTATTTTTATTTTTTCAGGTAAGCTCTGTGCCCAACATGGGGCTTGAACTCACCACTCAAAGATCAAGGGTTGCATGCTATACCAGCTGAGCCAACCAGGCACCTCCCCGCCCCCGATTTTCTTTTAAATCTAAGTACTTGGAACTAAAGTAACTTGGATTTCCTCCCCATTCTCATTTAATTTAATATTCTTCTTGTCTCTCTCCTTTAACAGACACAACATATCTGATTCATAGACAAGACCATAGTCGGATTCCAAAGATGTGTTCCGCAAACCCAGGCAACTGGGTCACGTTTGATGATGACTCTGCCTTTCAGTCTTCTCAAAAGTCAAAGAATTTACCTCTGGAGAATCAAAGCATCTGTAGGCCCAATGGACTTAAGCTGAACCTTTCTGGTGCTAAGGAATTTCCCAGTGGACCTTCCTCTGCCAACAGTACTCCCCTCTCCTCTCCCATCATAGACTTTTACTTTAGTCCAGGACCTCCAAGTAATTCTCCTCTTTCTACACCTACCAAGGACTTCCCTGGTTTTCCTGGCATCCCCAAAGCAGGGACTCATATGCTTTATCCTATCCCAGAATCATCCTCAAACAGTCCACTTACAACACCAGGAGCGGGCTCTTCCTTATTGTCTACTAAACCGACCTGTTTATCCCATGCTTCCTTACCCAGTGACCACTCATGTACATATCCGGCTCCCAAAGTGGGTCTTCCAGATGAAGTTGGCCCTCCCCAGGCTGAAAGCCCAGGGTTTCAAAATGATGCCCCCCAGTTTCAGTATTTTCGGGAGGACTGTGCTTTTTCAAGTCCATTTTGGAAAGATGAAGGCAGTGTTTCCCAGTTAGTCTTTGACCCTTCAGGAAGCAGAAAGATGACAAGAGACAAAGAGATGCCTCTCGATCAAAAAAGCTTAAATCAGGGTTCATTTAACTACATCTGTGAGAAACTTGAACATCTCCAATCAGCTGAGGACCAAGACTCATATGGAAATTTGTCTATGCAGTATCTGTATGCTGAAAACACCACCTTTTCCTTTGTCCCCCACACACTTTTCAGGAGTCAGCCAAAACCTGGATGGTCTTTCATGTTGAGAATTCCTGAGAAGAAGAACATGATGTCTTCCCGTCAGTGGGGACCAATTTTTCTAAAAGTCTTACCTGGGGGAATTTTGCAAATGTATTATGAGAAGGGGTTAGAAAAACCATTTAAGGAGTTACAGCTCGATCCGCATTGCCGGCTTTCTGAACCCAAAGTTGAGAACTTTAATGTAGCAGGAAAAATCCATACTGTGAAGATTGAATACGTGTCTTACACAGAAAAAAGGAAATACCACTCTAAGACAGAAGTAGTTCATGAACCAGACATCGACCAGATGCTGAAGTTAGGGTCCACAGAGTACCACGATTTCCTCGACTTCCTGACTACCGTGGAGGAGGAGCTAACAAAGCTGCCACCTGTTTCAAAACCAAAAAAGAGCTACGAGGAACAAGAAATTTCCCTGGAAATTGTGGACAACTTTTGGGGGAGAATCACTAAAGAAGAAGGAAAATTGGTCGAAAGCACTGTCATAACTCAAATCTCTTGCCTCTGCTTTGTGAATGGGAACACAGAATGCTTTTTGACCTTGAATGACCTTGAGCTGCAAAAGCGAAATGAACGCTATTTTGAAAAAGACCCAGAAAAGAAGGGGATTGATATTCTTGACCATCATTTTCATAAGTGTGTGAAAGCACAAGAATTCGAGCTATCAAGAATCATTAAGTTTGTACCGCTGGATGCCTGCCGGTTTGAACTGATGCGTTTTAAGACTTTGTATAATGGGGAAGATCTTCCCTTTTCCCTCAAGTCCATGGTGGTTGTCCAGGGGGCCTATGTGGAGCTTCAGGCCTTTGTCAACATGGCCTCATTGGCTCAGAGACCATCCTGTGCCAATGCCTTGAGGTCTTGTGACAACATCATGATACACTTTCCTGTCCCATCACAGTGGATCAAGGCCCTCTGGACCATGAACCTCCAGAGGCCGAAGTCCCTGAAGGCCAAAATGAATCGCCGGGCATGTCTGGGGAATTTACACAAACCCGAATCTGAACCCGTTATACAGGTCACTGTGGGGTCAGCAAAATATGAGAGTGCCTACCGGGCCATCATATGGAAGATAGACCGGCTTCCTGATAAAAATTCAAGTAAATATTCAACACCCTGAGTTGACTTTCTTGTGAAGTAGTTTCAGTGTTTTCACCCTCCTCCTTGGGTTGAAACCGGGCTGAGACAAATGATAACTTCAGTCCCCTGGGGCCATGCTGCCATGCCCAGCAGCCATGCCTGCTGAGAGGTGCAACATTTAGTTGAGCAGCCGATTTAGTGTGTCTTCTGTGTCTATTTCTAGCACTTAAGTTTAACTTAAGAAAAAAATTTTTTTCATATCATAAAAAAATACTCTAAGCTCAGATTTTCTTGTGGATGGTGACACTGAAGGAAGATTCCTTGCTGGACGTTTTGACATTAGCCACCAACCTCAAATGTTAAAACTATTGCTCACAGAGCTTTGATTTCCTAATTAACCTTTAAAGATCTCTGATGCATGAATATACCTGAACGTTTTTGTATTCTCAGCCAGTACCATGAGGTTCTCCTTCGGTTTTGCTCCCTGCTCTTTGAAATAAGACTGCTTTCGTTTTTGCCCAAATTGATTTCTTTAGGTGGTTTAATTTGGCCATCATGACTAGCTGTTTCAGAATTAAGTAAACACAACCCAAGTATTAAAAATTCAGTTCATTTTCAAAATGTTTGCAAAGAAAACAATGAACCTAGAAGTTCAGAACTTTATTTTTATTAAATTTTTAGAGGATTTTATTTATTGATTTGACATAGAGAGAGCACAAGAAGGGGGAGTAGCAGGCAGAGGGAGAGGGAGAAGCAGGATCCCCACTGAGCAGGGAGCCCGATGTGGGGCTCCATCCCAGGACTCTGGGATCATCACCTGAGCTGAAGGCTAACGCTTAACCGACTGAGCCGTAGAAGTCTAGAACTTTAAAAAGACAGTCCTGGCACCACGTTTATTTTAGGATAGTAACTTAGTCGTGAGTGTCTATAATATGAGCAAAAAAGCAAATTTTGAAATTAAGGCTGCTCCCTGTTTTAGTTCAGTTATTTCTAGTAGAACACTGGGTTATGGGGGGCAGATTTGGGGATCTGAGTTGATGCAGTCACTCATTCAGTCAAACATTTATTGAGCATTTACTATAACCAAGTACCACATCAAGTGCTGGGGCTAAAGATGAATAAGGGCCCATTCCTCCTCCTAAATAGTTCACAGCTGGTCCACAAACAGCACTGCGCTTGGCGCATGGGAGACACAGATGCAAGCCTGCTCCCTGCCCTCCAGGAACCTAGCATCCCAGCAGGGGAGGCAGATCTGGCAGCAGGCATGGGAGTGTGCTGTGGTAGTGTGCTGTTATAGGCAGGAACAAACACAAGAGTGGGGATTCCAGAGAAAGGCATGATAAACTGCGGGAGGCGCTCCGAAGGCTTTGTGGAAGAGGGGATGGTTCAGCTTGGTGTGGAAGAATCGGTAGGATTCTGCCAGGGGTAGAAACAGCAGAAATAGCCTGTGGGTCGGGGGATCCTAGTTAAGTGTTGGGACTGAGGGAGAGGAAGGGAAAGAAACCAGTCATGAAGGACCATGTGAGCTGTGCTTTGGGGTATGGAGTTTGTCAGTCCACAGGCTTCTGGAGTGTTTTCAGGCACCACTGTGGCAGAACCATCCCTTGTTTTCGGAAGTTGGGCGTGCATTGCAGAGAGATTCAGGAGTGCAGACACAGGGAAGCTTCCCAGAGAAGCGAGGCCAGTGGCAGTGGGAGCACTAAGAAGGGAGTGAAGGACGGTAAGGAAACTCAGAGGAGGCGCCCTCCAGACAAGGACAGATTATCTGTGGGCACAGGGGATGGGAGGGATGCAAGGAGGTCAGGGGCTCTGGCTTTGCTGACTTGGTGGGCCATAGTGTCATGAGCTGAGATAGCTTGGGATCCTCTCACTACTGCTTTTGAAATCTGTCTCCCTGCTTAGGCAGCACGTTGGAGTCCTTAGAATCCTTAGAGCTTTAAAAGCATCCCAAAGTTTAGGGCCCATCCTGACCATTCAGACTCTGTGGGTGAGGCCCGTGTATTGGTTCTTATAAGAGGCACTCCCACGCAGCCTGGGTTGAGAACTGCTGGCCTGGGAGCTGTGCTGTGAAACCTGTTATGGTCCCCTAGGCACAGGTCATTCCTCCCTGCCCTGTGTACCCTGTGTCTCCTAGAGCTCTTACTGCCTCCCACCCATATTTACTAGCAGCTGAGCTCACCAAGAACAATTACAAGAGTGGATATTCCCAGAGACGCTGACCTTCAGGAATTCTTCTGAAAGACAGTCATAGGACCAGGCCTGCACAGAACAGTGTTTTACAAGCATTCCAGTCAATTAATACGGTGATACTGCATGGAATAATTCCTTTGGGATCAAAGATGCTTTGTTCAGAGCAGATCTGTGGGCCAAAAGGAGGTCCAGGCAGAAGGTCGTGTCAGGTGGAGCCTGGGGGGCAGGGAGGGGCTGGGCTAGGGCACCTGGGTTCCTGTGGCCTGTCCTGTGGTTTCCCCTTGTGAGTGGGGAGGGTAATGCAAAGAGGGAGAGGGTGCCTAGCAGTTTGCCCCTGGAGGAAAATGTAGAAAGAGTAAGGTCAGGAAAGAGAGGATATCTTTATCCTAAGGCAGTGCTTTAGAAACTTGGGAGCACACTTGAACCACCTTTAAAAATGTAGACTGATTCAGCAGGTGAGGGCCCCCAAACGGCTTCCCACGGTGCTCAGGTGTTGCCAGTGCTGCTGGCCCACGGACCACGCGTGGAAGAGCCGTTTCTTTGAATGCATCTCTGTTTTTCTATACAGTTCTTCAATTGATTGGGTGTGTAAAGAACAGGATTTTTTTTTTTAAAGTCTTGAAGACATTACCCTTTTTTGTGGCGCCAGGTTGGGTCAATCAGCTCAGCGTGCAACTCTTGGTTTTGGCTCAGGCCATGATCTCAGGGTCCTGATATTGAGCCCTGAGTGGGGCTCCGCCCTCAGTGTGGAGTCTGCTGGAGATTCTCTTTTTCCCTCTCCCTCTGCACCCCACCCTCTAAATAAATTAAATAAATAAATAAATGAATAAAATCTTTAAAAAATTACCCTTTTCATGCAAGTTTCTGAAAAACCAGTACCGTTAGAAAAAAATATTAAAAAAATAGAAACTGAAAGAATATATGAACTACTCTACCGTGCACATCATTTTTAAAAAAAATTTTACGCCTTTCCTCCTGTGGATTTGTTTTTTCTTTTTTTAACTCACGACCTGACATCAACACCTGAGCTCCAGAGTTAGTTGCTTAGCTGACTGAGCCACCCACGCACCCCCTCCTGTGGATTTTTTAGATCAGGGTTGACTTTTCTTTTTCACTTTCATGTGATTGTGAACGAAGTGGGAAGGGCTTGCTGGCCCCTTATATGTCTCTTTTACCAGCATGCCAATGCTTAATATTCCTTTAACAGCGTGGGCAAGTTTTTCATTTTACAGCAAAGGTTGGCCTTAATCAGGTAACTCAGATAGCAGATTCGCTCTAAAGTGTGAATAACAACAGAGAAACAGAGGAAACTTTCTCCAGGGCGGGGGTAGGGAGGAGGACAGATGAGAACACTGGTTAGCCACAGGAGGGGCAGACACAGCCTAGAATTAGAAAGGGGAGTGGGAGTTGTGTAGGGCATATCTATCTCTACCTACCCATGTTAACAATTTTTAGATAAAGCTTGCTTTTTCCCATTGCTGTCATCAGTGCATTGGTGCCTCTCTCCCCACTTGAGTCATCATCCTTCCATTCATTCCCTCCAACTCTCAACAGTTCACTTTGAGATGTGAAATATTTTGGTTCAAGAAGGACCAGATGTCAACTCCACCAAAGAATTTGTGACTTGCTTTCCCAGTCCCAAGAAAGTTGTGAGAGTGGCAATTACCAAAGCTCAAGAGTGCCCCCTGCTGGAAGCCACTGAGATTAAATAACGAGATTGACAAATACCATTGAGCCTTAAACGTGCCAGGCATTGTGCTCTGGACCCACTGGAGACCTCTTTGCAAGGAGGTCAAAATCTAAAGGGGAGTACGTGTTTAGACATTGTAGAGTACTTCAAGTTTTTAAAAGCCAGGAAAAATAGGCCAGAAAACTTGAAGGTTTTTACTAATTTTTTAGAAAGGCAGATAGAAAAACTTTCTAATGTTTCTGAAATATTACTACCTCTTTACCTTGAGTAAATTAGGTTGCAAAAGCTCCAAAAGAGTTCTTTCCTTTAAAACGGGAATATCAACTTAGAGCGTCTCCGATACCATTTTCAGCTCTAAAAGTATAGATTTCACGGTTCATTATCAAAATTATAGTAATTAAATAATAACGGATTTATAATCGAATAGCACTTTGCCCAGTAGTCCTATATAGTCTAGCATACCGTGGTCTAGTGCTCTCTGGGGGCCAGCTGGTTTGTTTGGGCCTCACAACGATCCTGTAAGGTTCATGTTAGCATCGCCAACATCATCGCTCCCATTTTCAGATGAGGAAACAGAGGCTCAGAGACATCAAGGAGCTTGCCTAGGATCACACAGCCATTCCGCAGCAGAGTTGGGATTGGTCTCTGGGCCACATGGGTCCTGTGTCTATGCCACTGTGCCATAAAGGATGTAAGAGTGCCTGAGTTTAGTTTAAATAAATTTACTGCCTCCTTGCTGCAGACAGAAGGCTAAGAAAGGGTAATAGATTTTGGAAGCCCCCCCCGCCCCCGTGTGTGTGTGTGTGAATAAAGGCAAGTTATCACTTGCCTGCAGTGATCTGGGTAGCTTAGAGCACCTCAGAGGCCATGGCTGTCCTGCCCTCCCTGTAAGTGGTGGAGATGTCTAATGAGCATCTGTTGGTTAATTGATTGATGACTTCTCAAGGCCTTTTACAGCCTTAGAATTCTATTAGTCTCTCTACAAGAAACAGGTTGTAAGGAGTGAAAGGCAATTTATCTTTTAAGAATTAAGTGAAATCCTTTAAACTCTTGCTTTTTGTGCCTCAAGCTACATTCTGATAGAAATGTTCTTTCTCAAGGTGTGGCAGTGGTAATTTAATCTGGCTTTTCAAATAGTTGTCATCTCATACATTTATTTAAATAAAGATAGCTGTATTAGATATGTAGATGCTGTGGACAACACAAGAGAATCAGGGAACTTTGTAGACTTACTACAGTGATTGCATTGTAAACATTTTTTACTCCATTGTAACATGTGCACGTGCACACACAGGTTACAAGAACCTACTTAAAATCTTTGGGTATATCCAATATCCCTGGGTCTGGCACTGAGCCTGGCCTGGCATAGAATAGATGCTCAATGCATGGCAAATTGAATTAAGTAGAAGCAAATATTAGATTAAAACACTGGAAGCAATATGCCCATCTCTCAGTGTGCATTTGTTCTAGGCAAAGCTTTTGGCGGGGGGTGTTGAGCAAGAATTACAGCAGTAAAAAATCATCTGTTCTACTGAAGGAAGAGTTCTTGGCCTAGAGTAGTTTCTAAAATGTAATAAAACTTGAATTAGTTAAAAAATTAGAATTTTTAATAATGTAACCCAGTTTGGGCTGAAGTTTACCTTTGCATTACCTATTAAGGAACAGATTGGTAAGGGAATTAATAAGGTAAGACTTATTGTAAGAGCTTTTTAATTTACTTAAGGGAAAAGGGTTGTTTTTTTTTTTTTTTTTGCCAACATATCCTGTGTACATTATAGCCAATTAATGAGGCTTAATACAAGTATTAGTCATTTAATTAAAGAAACAACATGCTCTTAATTAAAAACACTTTAGGAGTTTATATATATATACATACACACACACATATATATATATAGTAATGAACTTGTACTTATTTTAAAGCTGGTATTTTAAAAATGGATTTCCACTAGTTGGTGAATTTTGATAGTATGTTGTCTAAACAGAACTTACACTGCCATACTGCTAATGGAATTATATATTAAAGAGAGGGATGAGTGCTTCTTATGTTTAAGAGAAGTGTTCAATGGCCATTGACATACTTTGACCATTTGATTTTTTTCTTCAAGGTCCTGATCATCCCCATTGCTTGTCATACAAACTAGAACTTGGATCAGACCAAGAAATTCCCTCTGATTGGTATCCATTTGCTACTGTTCAATTTGGAATGCTGGACACCTGTGCCTCGAGGACAGAGGTCAGGTCTCTGGGGGTGGAGAGTGATGTCCAGCCACAGAAGCATGTTCATCAGAGAGCTTGCTACAACATTCAGGTACATCCTCGTACTTTGGTTCAAACTGAGGCTTCTGGAGCTAAGACCTGAAGCTTGAGATGTCTGTTTTGCCCTTGTCAATGACTATGTATGTGTATATGTATGTGTGTTTATTTGACCTACAAAAGAGCCTAGTCATGGAAACTTGATGGTAGCCAGGGAGCCAAATTCCTCTCAGTTCTAGAAATCAGGAGGCTGAGTACATGGTGCTATTTAATTCTGCTCTCAATGAAAAATAGGGCATTAAAAGCAAATTCACATTTCAAAAGCATCTGTGTAATAGAAATTATGTTAGAATAGCATTTCTCAAGGTGTGTTCTTTGGAATACGTATAATGATCCAAGAAAAAAATAAGTTGGGGAATGCCATGCACTAAGTTAATGCTAAATAAAGGCTCTGAAAAGTTCTGCAATAAAGAAACTTATTAGACTTAACTTAATTTCTCCCAACTCATTGATTATAGAATCTTGTCTCTATGGGCATGTATATGTAGAACATCCATCAATATCTTCCAGAATAGTATTCTGTGGTGCCCACTTTGGGAAATGCTGAGTTACTCTATTACAACAATTTAAAATGTTCATCATGGGCTCTTCTGCATTTTTATGCCAGATGACTTAAGGAGTGACATACACTTGCACCTATTTCTAAACTTGCTTTTCCTTCTCATCTTTGAAGTTAGTAGATACAGAGATAACCTCTGCTGCAGATTTCCCATAGTATCTTGAAGTGGTGTGATTATGACATCATTAGCACCAACTGGTGGTTTTATAATATAGTAATATAAGTCAGGGTTTTTTTTTTTTTTCTTTATTTTGGACCATCTGTTTATAGGCCTATGTGTTTGGGTCTGGTGATTTTTTTTTTTTTTTTAACTACTGATAAAGTTATTGATGGGTGAGTGCCTTGTATGGAGCCCCTTTGGAACGTAAGGACTTAACTCTTCCAGCAGCTGGAATTGCCCTGCAGAAGAAAACTGCCTTGCCTCAGGTCACACCCTCTTTCTGTGGATACAGGTGTATCAAGGCCCTCTTGCCTCAGCTTGGGGTAACTCCACACCCCTCCTAACTCCAGCTCACCGTGGGGGATTGGCTGAAGCCTTTATGGTGACTGCATTGCAGCCCCACTTCTTCTTTCTGCTTCCTTCTGTACCCTTCCTTCCCCAACAGGTGCCGACCCTGACAGCACTCCCCAGTATGCTTTCTACACACCAGTCTCCATCTCAGAATTTGCTTCTTAGAGACCCTGACTGGTCACACTACGTACATAAGTATTATATGTGACTGAAATACGGGTCAAGTACAATGGAGAATTCATTTATACCTCTTTTCCTATGCATGGGCTGTTCCAGTTTCCTATTGTTTTAGAGGACAGCCCTAAACTACAGAACAAAGTCTCTACTGCTTTAACAGTATTTACTAATGCTTGTCACTTGGTGACAGTTTCAGAATGTTACCTTCCATTTCATAAGGATTTATTGAGCAATTTCAAAGTGCCAGGTACCACTCTGGATCCTAGAGATACAAACGTGAGCAAGAGACAAGTCCCTGTGCTCATGACACACACCTTCTAGCAGGGAAACAAAATATTATTTGTAAACAGATAAAGAGTTTCCGAGAGGGACAGATTCTAAGAAGAGAATAAAGTAGGGGACTAAGAGAGGGAATGATGGAGAGCTTCCTTATTTCATGTGGTCCAGGAGGGCCTCCGTGACCAGGTCACATTTGAGATGAGATGAAGAAGATGAGGGGCAGGTAGATGGTTCTGTCCAGCTGGTTTACTAGCTTGTAAACTAGTTCATATTAATGAGAGATTTTGGGGTGGGTTATAAATCTCAAGTGGGCCAAAGGCTACAGATGTGATATTTGGGGGTATAATTGATTGCATGTGTGGCCAGGATGCTAAAGGTCTTATCAATATGTGTATTCTGTGTCTATTTTATAAACCCTCTGTCTGACTTCGAAGGGGAGGAGAGTTTCAGTCCTCTTCAAGACTTGACCCTAGAGGGAAGGGTTTGGGGGGCTTTGTTGCCCAAGAAGAGAGCAGGCTGGCTCACGAGGAGCTAGCATGAAACAGTGGGGGCGCCATCTGTGTCCAGAGGAGGAGGTGGTTTCAGTCCCCGCGTCAGGCGCGAAGTAGGAGCCAGCAGGGTTAGTATTGTGTTGGTTACTGCCGCCATGTTTTGCTTTTGCATACAGGTTGAAATAGAAAAGAAGAGGATTAAAATCGATGGAGAAGACCCAGACAGAGCTGGTGACTGCGTAACTCAGTAGGAGTAGCAAGAGTAAACGACGACCTACTTTTCAAATATGTCATTCGCAGAAACCACACGCAGATCTGCTTCTGTGTCCTGGGAGTGACTTCAGAATAGTGGGCCTAGGACAGGTCCAGTGGCCATGTTTCGAGAAGTGAAGACCTGAAACCGAACAATATTTTATGCGTTTGATAACGTTTGTGTTCTAGGGGTTTCATCTAAAATGTGTCTATCATTTGTATGTGTTTTTGCTTCCCATTAAAACTCTCAGTTTTAATGTGTTACCAGACAGCCAGCTTGGCGAAAGCGTTTTGGATTTTTAATTACTCAGTGGCTAAGTGTTTTGCACTCTGGGTCACCTGGGGGCCATATTTATCATCTTCCGGTCCCCATCTCTTCTTGCTCTGTTAGCACCTCCACTGGAGGGTGAGGCCGTCAAAGGAGACATAGTGGGAATACTCCATCTTTCCTCTTGCTTGTCTCTGGAATATGGCTAGGTGTGGGGTGATGCCAAAACCACAGGTTAAAATGGAGATGTGGAAGTATCTGTGATTTTGGGTAATTTATCTTCCTGTGCTCTCACTACATTGGTGAGTAATCATCGACTGTATTTTGTACCTGTCTTTCACACATGGTATTAGCATTTTCAAAATATATTTGTATTCTGGGGTGTGTTGCGAAGAAGCTATTTCTGGGGGTATACATATTTTAGTACAAGTCAGTAAGATATATTGCCTTTTGCTTGGAGAGATTCCTTTCAGAATGGAATGGTATTGGACACTAGTTAAAATATTTATGTATATTAGAGATGAATTTTTAAAGTTCATGAATATTGTCTCCCAAAAGTACAGACTTTAAGAATGTATTTTTGACAAAAGTATTATTTGTAATTAACACAAGCCTCTCTTGAGTAGAAGTCTAAATCACATTATGATTATTTTATGCTGGTTCTGCTATTCTGCTATGTATGCTAATTCTGCTTACTTTAGAGTATTTCTCTTTAAAAGGTAAAGAAAATGAAAGACACTAGATTATTTTAGCTGGATTTTTAAGAGGTGACGTTTCTATTCTTAAAATTTTGTCAGGTAAATGCTTGGGGTTTCTTTTTCTTTCTTTTTTTTTTTTTGCTTGGGGTTTCTAATAAAAAGCCAATGGCATTAGCAGTTATAATTCTGTTTATAATTTTCTTTCAGTATTTACAGTGAAAGGTAAGACTTAAATTTATGAATTCTATAGTCTACATATTTTTTAGTCTGGAAAAACAAAGTTCTCCTTGGGGTATTACTACACCTTCAATTTGTATTAAATCTTAAATATGATTAGGAGGCATGTCTCTCTATTTACCAGATTTGTTTTGAGTCACAGCTGATGATATAATAATGTTCTTCCAAACAGCATTTATTTGTTGGCCCACAGACTCGATGTCCACCTGTTTTATTTAATGTTGTATTTACATTCATTTTAATCTGTTCAGAAACAGATTAAAACAAACACTTATGATGGTCTGTATCAATCAGTGGATTTTATTGCTCTTCATTATTATACCTTAAAGACAAAAAATGCAAAGGTTGGCTGTTAAAATGAATTGGTCTTGTTCTTCTTAACTTCACTTGATGCATTGCTCATAATGTCACATATTTGAGACTCACTGTAGATGCGTAGGAGCCTGTATCTGTGTGTGTGTCACTTAAAAAAAAAAATCCACTATCTTTCCCCATCATCTGGTGTGACACATTCTGGAGTGACTTCGGTCATGCTCAGAACAAATATGGAGGCAGGCTAGACCCGATGCTGCTCCATGATCCTAAGGAAGTCAGCTGGGTTAACTACTGCCTTTCCTTTTAAATCTGTTCTATGGCATCCTGCCCATAAAGAACTCAGGGTCTGACTGAGATGAACTTATGTAAATATTTATTTACACCTCCAAATAATTTCAGCAAAGGGTTCAATGAATCACCCCTCGTGTTCTACAGGTTGCCCAGTATTGATGGGTACCCCATTGCCGGGGTCATTTACCCAGCAGCCATCCAGACTTCAGGAGCATCTCAAGATTCGATGTTGAAAATATTAGTAACAAAAGGCTGACTGAAGCCCAAATTGAGTTTCTGCAGCAATGCAAAGGTTGATAGCATGAACAGCGGGGTGCTACAGCATAATTGTTAATTTGCACATCTATTAGGATCCTTAAATATTCATTACTTAGCATTAAATTAACATTCTGTGAAGGGAGGAGAGGCTTTTTAATACAATTCTTCTGACCTCAGAAATGGCAGAAGGTCAAATGTGACTACGGTGCTCTAAGTGAAAAATCTGGTAAAATTCATTTAGACTTATAAATTAAGAAGTGAAATTGCCTTCATCAGAAAGTAAATGATAATCTTCAAAACAATCACAAAAACCCCTGCTTTTAAGATTGGGAAGGGAGGAAGGATGTGAGTGAAGGAGGAGCTACTCCTTTCTAACATTTTAATTTAATTACTTTAGATCCACTCTTTATGAGTTGGACTGTTTGGGGATCAGTTGTTTGATGGACACAATGGTGGAGTTCCAAGGAGTTGACCAGTCTGAGAGGAGTAGTTCTGCCCTCATTGTTCTGATCTGGTTGACTCCCTGGTTAAAGGATCATCCTAATCACGTAAATGAATTCATGGCTTGATGGTTTACCTGATCAATTGTACAGGTCTGAATTTAAGTACATTTCCTTTTTCTATGGGAAGAAAAATAGTTGATCTATTAAAAATGTATAAAAATAATTACTTCCCAGCACATAAGTAAAGGTTGGAATTTTTGACCTGATTTATACATTAGACAGTTTTAGGGTTTTAGTTTCCTTCATTCTGGAGCTGTACTTATGATACAGCCCTTTTTCTTACAAATTCAGTTAGAAGGCCTTCCTTAGTAATAACAGAGCATTATTATGTCTTACTCAAAATATGATTTTTATGTCATAGCAATACAAATAGAAAACAGATTGAACCTTAATAATCATGTAACAAAGTATTTTGTAGATTGCATATTGATTTTTTTTAAAATTAAAGATGTATTTCAAATGTTTCTTGCTGTGCGGTGGATTTATATATTTTTTGCAAGGTCTGGGGCTATTTTTTTATTTTTATTTTTATTTTTAAGGCATGAATTCCATTTCAAGGGTCTTAAATAATTGACTCTCTGTCAGGCAAATATATACTGCTTCATTATGAAGGAGTTCAGTGTCATCTTGGCACATCCTGGAAAAACAACACCATCAAACTACAATCTGTGATTAAAGGATGATTTTTAAGAGGGTCTAGTCGTTATCTTATAAAGAAATAATATGAGTATGTGTCCAAGGTTTTAGTTAATATGAGTATGTGTCCAAGGTTTTAGTTAACTCATTAGCTAATGAGGGAACTGGTAAGATGTTATAGCTGGTTTTGAGGACGATTCAAAGAGCAGAGACACTTAGAAGCAGTAAGGATTCTGAAATCAGTTTACAAATAGATGCAGAATGGATCTATCCATAGGGAAGTAATCAATAATCAGTTTGCCCTACCCCTCACAATTTATTTGCATTTGTATGGACAAAGATCATGTGCATTAATACCTGTTCTCTAAAATTTATAGAGTTGGAAGATAACTCAAAGAAAATGAAAGATGTTGATAACCTGGATAAATGAGCTAATAGGGTACTTGCCTTCAAAAGTCTTTGCCAGTTTTTCCTGACAACCGTATGCACTTTGTCCACAGGAGAATCCTAAGGAATTTTCAAACTTTGGCAACTAGTTTTATAGAAATCATGTTTATTTAATGCACTTTTTTCAGTTTAGAAAGTGATTTTTATGCGATTGTACAGAATATATTTCAGATAAGGTATGTGTTGGGGCAGGTGGGGAGGGGAGGCCATAGAAGTTGGGAAGATGTATCAGCTAAAACCAACTTAACAACTTCTCTACCTGCCCTTTTTGTAAGAAAGCTGCCTTGTGTTGAAATTCAATTTTTTATCCAGCTAGAGAAGTTAAATCTCCAACCTGCATCAGGAAATAAACTCCATGGTGGCCAGATCATTGAATGCTGTGTTAGCTACTACTAGAATGAACAGGGTTTGACTCTAGTTCTGCAGGAACAACTAAAGAATCAAATGGTGTAAACTGATTATATTTGTAACTAAATTCCTCAAATTCCCATCAATCAATTCTCCATCACTTTGTCTCAGCTCCACCTAGACTACCCTGCCTGTTGTGTGTGTAGACACACCCTGAGACTACTAGGTTGTGCTGTGTCTCTCTCAGATCCTCTTAGTACTCTTTCTTACCCAGGCTTCCAAAGCACAGGGGCTGGGTATATTTGATGGAACCATTAGAAGTGGCCAATATTTAACCATTCTTGATGGCAATTTCATGGGGCTCAACCTCATTCCCTGTGTATTTTCCCAGTTTACATGAATCAAAAGATTTTTCTGGTTATTGTATTAATACATTCCTGCTTAGAACTGGCATCTAAATATGAATTGGCTGTATATTATTAATTTTTAAAGCAAGACAGGATTGCTAATCAGAAAGCAAATAGTTGAGTTACAAAGAGTACCTTACATAAAAGCCACAGGTAGTATTCTGCCCTTAAAATCATGTCTGTAAGGAAGAGGAAAACGGATTAGACTAGTTAGTTGCTCCATCTTTTGAAAGATTAAAGTTCATATCTCAGAGATTTTCCTGGGGATGAAAAGCACATCACCATTAACATCTGGGGTTGCAACTTTCCCCTCATCTTCCTCCTACCTGCTCCAGAACAGCCTGACAAACCTCAGCGGGGAGGACAGCGTATTTAAATAATAGGGTTGTGTGTGTTGACATTTTCTTGAAAAGCCCATGTTACACTACCCAGAACTGCTATGGATTCTGAGATGAAACTTGCGGTATACTTTTGAGACAGAAGAGGGCACTCGCAGGCAAGCTGCTGCCACCCAGAGTTAGAAAAAAACAGCATTTGAGTTTGATGGTGCTTGTATTATGATTAATAAAAGATCTTGGGGGCATTTTGTAAAGCATTTCAAAGCATTGTGAGTCCAGTGGAATATAATTAAAATTAATGCAGTAGACAAACACTTTAAGTATTCTTAATGCCCTGTCTAAAAATGCTGTTGAATACAATTTTACACATTTAAATCTGGGATTTAAATCCCAGAGATTTAAATATCATGCTTCTCCCTAAACATTTCTAAGTACTAAAAAGACAGGAAAATGGTGCCTTCCTTTTCAACAGATTTCAAACAATTTGTGTTTAATGAGAGTTAATAAACTCTAAATCTGCTTACTTTAAAATATTTATAAAATATTACAATTAATATATCCTGTTTGACTTCTGAGTTTTCAGTTGCTGTGTATCAACTGGCTCGTGGTCTGTAAAAAGCTCTAGCCTAGGATTGTACTTTTAGTCTGAGGTAAGCAAATCCGTGCTTTCCAGAGAATATTCCATACTGCCTTGCCTCAGGGGCAAGCCTTCATCCTGTGTAGTCCTCAGAAACCAGTAATGAGCAGTGTCCTTTCAAGATGGGCTCTTTCATTAATCTTTCTGGATGGACGTTGTCAGTGTCTTATAAAGCCTGTTAGAACAATGTATTTCCAAGAATCCTACTGGGTGAGTAGCTGTATGAATGTGGCTAAACACTTCAGGCTTCCCCAAAGGTGCCTTCCACACTCTGAGGTACAGAAGACTTGTTTGGCATTGGCTTCCTTAAGTGGTCACATTGAATCACCTCAAAATGCTGTGTGACCATTGTTCCAATTCACTGTCTTGTTGACGCTGATGTTTATTGTGTGCCTACTATGTGCTTGCCTTTTTTTAGGCACCTGGGTTAAGCAATCACAAAAAAGTGAATTCCTGTTTCTGTAGAGGATATTTAATAGTAGGGGGATTTGGACAATAAACAGATACTATGCTGCGATCATTGCTGTGCAGGGAGGGGGGTGGGGGGACAGAGTGGTGAAAAATTGAAACCCATTTTGGCTTTCAGAAGTTGTCTCTGAGAAGATGACATTCTAGCAGAGACCTGAAAGAAGTGAGGAAGCTAGTCACCAAGATCTCCCAGAGGAGGGTGTGTCCAGCAGAGGGAAATGCTAGGGCAGAGGCACTGAAATCTGAGGAGGGCAGACAGCTGCTGGGTGGTGGAAGCAGCCACCCAGGGGGAGAGATCAGACAGGTTTTGGGTGGGTGAGTGAAGCAGATCACCCAGGGCTCTGTGGTCTTGGGGAAGGATCTGGATTTTGTTCTGAGGGAGACGGGAGCCACTAGGTTTGTGCCGGTGAGTGACAGAAACTGAATTACACATTAAAGATGATTGCATGGACATAGAAGGGGGGTAGCGACAGAAGCTGCATGTGGTTGGAAGGCTGTTGAAGTAACTCCGGAGAGAGGTGATGGTGACTAGGAGTGGCGAAGGGGGATGACATGTCTGGACACGTCTGAAATTAGAGCCAGGAGTGTGTGCTAACCGATTGGATTGGGCTCCCAATGTGGAGGGGAAAGGGAAACAAAACTGACTCCCAGACTTTTGGTCTGAGCAACTTAAAAAAGGGAGCTGTCTTTTATGGAGAAGGGGAAGAATGTTAAGGGAGAAAGTTGGGGGAGAAAGATCAAAAATAAATGCCGATTTGGTTGTGCTGACTTTGAGATGCCTATCAGACAGACAGCCAAATGGATACACCAGGCAGGAAAGAGGGTCGGGCCAGAGATGGGATGTTTAGAGACACTAGTATTTAAAGCTGCACCACTGGGTGAGACCAGTTACGAGTGAGCATGGAGAGCAGCAGCGGTCTGAGCAGTGGGCTTTCAGACTCCAACATTTAGAGGTCAGGAAAGCAAGGATGATCCAGGAAAGGAGATGGAGGAAGAGGAGCTACCTAGACTAATCAGCTGCCTCAGATGCTACTGATCTTATAAGCTGAGGAGTAAGAATGGGCCATTGAGTTTAGTAACATGGAAATCATCGGTGACGTTGACAGACAAGTAGGAGTGGAGACGGTGAGTAGATGACTTTTCAGGAGATTTGCTGTGAATAGGAACAACGGGACAGTAGCTGGTGAGGATGAGATCTTTTCAACACCCCTCTCCCCTTAAGACCAAAGTCCTGGTCTCGATCTTAGTAGGGTCTGTAGTCTCCATCTTTTTCATCACTGTTTTCTTAAATCTGATTGATGTTGACTTTTGCTAAAATGTCCCTTCTCTTCCTCATTGCCAGTACTTCTTGAGAATAATTCCTTGTCAGCTCTGGGTCCCGTGTCATCTGAATCTCACTGTTGTTTCAATCAGGCTTTCTGGATGCACTTGCATTCTTCAGAGTTTCCATTAACTGTGCATGTGCCGATTTAAAAATAAATTCAGCCATTGCTTTAATCATCTCTTGTTTTGCTTTAGGACTTTTCTTGGTTAGTTTCCACCAGCCAATGTTATTTCATGTTGGTATGGAGATCTCAGCTTCAGATTTTGTTACGGAATTTAGAACAATTATGAACGAGTTGCTGGTTTCACAATCTTGTGAACACCCACCAAAGTCCTCCAAGTCCCTGCAGGAAAACAACACAACTATTTATTCAGTAGTTTTTATATTTACCCAACAGTTCGTACTTGGGTTCTGTGTTATAGTCTGTTGTAATAAAATTCTATGCAAATAGTTGTCCAATAGCTGATACATGAATTTTAATAATACAGAAATATCTGCAGTAGGTACAATCTAGGCAACAGCTAATTTAATGCTTAATTTGCTTAATTCCTTTTTCAATTTTAAAATAAATAATGATTAAGATAGAAGAATAAACTTCAATTTAAAGGTCCTAGTACTCAAATACAATAAATATTTCATGTGTGAAGTAACCAAACAAAAACTTCTGAACAAAAATATCACATCTTGCCGTACTCACTCTGTTTCACTCTTGTATTTTTACTTATTCATTTTGGAAATTTCTTCCTTTTTTTTTTTAAACTTTCATATTTTTTTTTTTAGATTTTATTTATTTATTTGTCAGAGAGAGAGAGAGGGAGCGAGCACAGGCAGACAGAGTGGCAGGCAGAGGCAGAGGGAGAAGCAGGCTCCCTGCTGAGCAAGGAGCCCGATGTGGGACTCGATCCCAGGACGCTGGGATGATGATCTGAGCTGAAGGCAGCTGCTTAACCAACTGAGCCACCCAAGCGTCCCTATTTCTTTATTTTTAAGTAATCTCCACACCCCACGTGGGGATCAAACTGACAACCCTGAGATCAAGAGTCACATTCTCTTCTGATGGTGGGCTGGGGGGGGGGTGGCATCTCACTGTTTTATTCTTTTAAATTTAAAGACACAAATAGCAATTCCAAATGGTCACACAGGATGACAAAAAAATGAAGTCACTCAAGTTTTTTTTTTCTTCAAGTTTTATTTCTTCTTCTTTATGATCATTTTGACTGTGAGTTGATGGTTCACACCCAGGAATCTTTAATACCAAAGGGAATGAAAACAGGAACTGCACACGAAGCAAGTTTGAATGACTCTGCACTGTTATGAATTCACAAAATGAACATGGACATCTGAGTCCGTGAGTGTCTTGGGTCCAACTGTGTAACTGGAGGGTTTTCAAATTAACTTCTATGTAGACTACAATGTTACATTAAATGCTAAAAAGTTAATATGAGCTGATTTGATGTTTACATATATATTATTAAAACAACAGTAATTGCAAGAATTGTTTAGAACACTATACCAATACGGAGTTTGTGTGTGGGGGGGATGAGTTCGGGGGGTTGTCTTATTTCAGACATGGCTTAGGATTGCCAGAGTGTGGTGCTAAGCAGATCGACTTTTAGTCGTTTTCATTCTTGTTTGTAAATTTTCTACAGACAATGCACATGCCATTACCTGCATCCAGGACTGACTGCCCCCTCTCCCACCTTTGGTCTGCTCCTGGTTGGTAGATGTCTGCATGTTGGCAGTGATCCAGAAGCAAAAGGAAAATGGATGATGCCGAAGACAGAGAGAGAGAGAGAGAGAGAGAGAAATTGCTAAGATCATATCCCTGAGTAGACAGTAGGGATGAGCTCTTAGGTGCTAATGAGGGAGGGGCTGGTTTGGTTAAGGGCATGCGCAGTTCACCCATTGCAATAGGAGGGAAGGCAGAGTTTATGGGTACAGAGATGCAAGCAGGCCTCTTATTTTTTAGTTTCTTTTCCAGAAATGGGATTGCATTCAGAAGCTTTTCACCCTTCCATGGAGGGTGGGTGTCTGTGACTCCCTTTAAGGGCCCTTTAGGAATGACTTTAATTTCATTTTCTTGAAGAACTGGGTTGGATATTTTAATTTATGTGTTCTTTACTGGTAGTAATGTTTGGATAGCAACTATGCTGTCCCAAGTGGGGAAATTCATGTGATTTTGGGATTGAAGATTATTAATCCCCCTAATGGTACAGGTGTTCTGACTGGGGAAACCTAGTTGTGAACACTGTAGAATGTATTATTTTTCTGCTTCCTGTCTCTGAGAGAGATGCCGGAGGTCTGTGAGTGGCTGCCGGGGGTGGGGGGGGGGGGGGGGGGGGGGGGGGGTGGGGGGGTGGGAGCAGCTATGCTTGGCCTTTTGTGGGGCTTTATTTTCATATTTTCACACTGTTCAGAGAGAATTCCACCCGAAGGTCCTCAAGTGCCATGAAAAGGACAAGGAAAGAGCATCTTTGAACAGTGGCATTGTTAAATGCCAAGAGCCTGCCTCTCCAGTGGATAATTTTGAGACCTTCTGAAACACTTTTCAAAGGCTTTGCTAAGTACTCATTGTGGAAAAGGACAAATTCTATATTAAACTCACTGGGACCAGAAGTAGCCTTGGGTAAAATTGTGAACAAGATGATGTTTCTCGCCCTCTTTTTACTGCTCTTTTCCTGCCAGTGGATCTCCACCCCCTTCTGATAAAGTTGCTCAAGTCACTTGGGGTCTTCCTACTCTCTTCCTCTTTGCCTTCTGTGATTGAGCACCAGAAAAGGATACACATCAGTAACTTCGATCTCATTCTTCCCGTGGACACGGCCTCTGCTGCAGACTTTCCTTTCTTTCTTTTTTTTGTTTTTTAAAGGTTTTATTTATTTATTTGACAGAGAGTGAGAGTGAGCACAAGCAGGAGGAGCTGCAGAGGGAAAGGAAGAAGCAGGTCCCCACTGAGCAGGGAGCCTGATGCAGGACTCAATCCCAGGACTTCAGGATCACAACCTGAGCCAAAGGCAGATGCTTAACTGACTGAGCCACCCAGGCGCTCCGGTTCTTCCTTCTCCCAGATTTGTAACTGGTCCTCCGATTTTTGTGGCTGTCCTCCAGTCCAGGCTCCACGCTGCAGTCAGTGGGGAGCACCTGAACTGACACTGACTAGCCAGCCTTAGCTTTACCTAAACTTGTCTTGTTCTCTGTCATCTGGCCAAACCGACCTGCCCATTTCCTCAAACCCACCATGTTCTTCCTTGTGGCCCAAGCTTTGGCTTGTATAGCACCCTCTCCCTGGGACACTCTTCCTTTATCCCTTCCTTTATCCCTGACTAATTCCACAGTCTAAGTTGAGGGGTCCTACTCCAGGAAGCCTTCCTGATTCTCCCTGATGAAATTAGGTGCTCCTCATAGGTAATTTTAAGTACTAATCTCATTACATTATAATTGCTTGCATATTTTTCTTTCCTCTCTCCCCATTTGGGATTTTCATTGGGTTTCCTGTTCTCTGGGAAGAAGCCTCAGGACTGGTGGTAGGTGATTTCTTGTATCAATGTGAATGCTATGGTGTTGATGCCTTAGCCAGAGTTTATCACCTATATGTCGAATAAAAAATATTGAATGAATGAATGGAGATATCATTACTTCTCCTATGGATAGTTTCATTTCATTTTTGGTCCCTATTCTCCCCCACCCCCTCAGTAGGATAGAAATCCTGTTTTATAGCAGTTTAATGATAACATCAAATCAATAACATTTAATGAATGCTTTCTGCAGTGGAAGTATTATGCTAGGAGCTCAGGGGGCATATAAGGATAATAACACACAGCCTCAGTCCTCAAGAAATTTAAAATCTATCACACTTAGAAATATATTTTTTCATAATAAACACACATATATCTTCAAGGGATTGAAAAAAGTAAAGTGTTTGTTTTAAAATTTGATTTAATCTTATTTTTGAAAGCTGCTGAAAATGAAGAGGAAGCACCTTTAGGCTTTTAGCACCTCTTCTGTGCCAGGGGTCGTGTTTTCTCATTTAGTACCCAACATCCAATAAAGTGATATTTTGGGTTGTGAAGTGAGTGTATCTGTCTTTTGTTAACCATATTTTGGAACCATTTGGTAGCTTCAGAAGGTTTTTGTCTTGCATTTGAAATAACACCAGGCACTTAATTTCCTAGGCCTGCCCCATAAGGATAAAATGCAATTCTAAGTTAAAATGAAGAGTTACTGTTTAGTGGGTACAGAGTTTCAGTTTTGCAGGATGAAAAGACTTACAGACATGGATGGTGGTGACAATTGCAGAACAGTGGAGAGGCGCTTAATGCTACTGAGCTGTGAACTTAAGAATGGTTGAGAGGGGTGTGCCTTGTTGGCCCAGTGTCCCACTCTTGGTTTCAACTGAGGTCATGATCTCAGGGTTGTGTGATTGAGCCCCACATTGGGGCTCTCTGCTCAGTGGGGAGTCTGCTGCTTAAGCTTCTCTTACCTCTGTACCTCCCCAACTCATTCAACCGCGCTCTCTCCTTCTCTAAAGTAAATAAATAGGCCATCCTAGAGAAGAGAGCCTCCCCTGATTCCTTGATCCTTTTTAACAGCTTTCTTGATGACTAGGTCTCATAATATTCACCTGTTTTAACTGTACAATTCAAAGATTTTTAGTGCATTCACAGCATTGTGTAACTATTACCCACAATCAATTTTACAACACTTCCAAATCCCCCCAAAATTTCCTTGAGTCCATTTTCAGTCACTTATTTTTATTTTTTTTTAAAATATTTTATTTATTTATTTGAAAGAGAGAGAGAGAGTGCTCGAGTGCACAAGTGGGGCATGCAGTGAGAGGGAGAAGCAGACTCCCAGCTGAGCTCAGAGCCCAACCCGGGGCACCATCTCAGGACCACGAGATCATGACCTGAACTGAAGGCAGACCCTTAACCAACTGAGCCACATAAGTGTCCCTTCAGTCACTTGGGATTTTCATCCCAGTCCCAGGCAACCATTAGTCTAATTTCTGTCTCTATATATTTGCCTTTTCTGAACCTTTCACATAAATAGATTTAAACAATATAAGTTTTTTGTCTCTGGCTTCTTTAACTTAGTATCGCATTTTGGAGGCTCATCAATATTGTGTATCTGCATTCATCCAGATTCATGTTCATATCAGTGCTTCATTCCTTTTTATTGTCAAATAGTATTCCACTATATGGCTATACTACATTTTATTTACTTGTTTCTCATTTGATGGTCATTTGGGTTTTCCCCAGTTTTTTTGCTATTATCAACAGTGCTGCAATGAACATTCATGTATCAGTGTTTGTGTGGACATGTTTTCATTTCTCTAGGGTATGAGGGGATGGCTGGGTCATATGGTAAATTTATTCTTTTTCCCAGAAACTGCTGAACTGTTTTCCAAAGTAGCTGCACCATTTACATGTGTAGTTCTTGCCAACACTGGTCTGTGCCTGTCTTTTTCTGTTTCTTCCCTCTGTTCTTTATTTCTCTTTTAGTTTCCTGCCTTCTTGTTAGTTACTTGTGCACTTTTTTTTTTTAAGAATTCCATTTTGATTTATCTATAGTATTTTTTAAGTATTTCTTTGTGTAGCTTTTGTTAGTGGTTGCTCTGGGTATTACATTATACATACATGACTTACCCATCAATGTTTTTCCAGTTCCAGTGAATTGAAGAAAACTTATCTTCCTCTATCCTTCTCCATTGATAATAGCATTTGAGAACTATATAAGGCAGTGTTATAATTTTTGCCTCAACTGTGAAACACACTCAGAAAGGCAAGAAAAGGAAAAGTCTAATACATTTAATCATTTTTTCTTTCCTTTTCTTTTTTCTCTTCTTTCACTCCTTCCTTCCTTGTATTGTTCCTTTTGTTCTTTTCTTTAAAAAAACAATGTTACTTATTTATTTGACAGAGAGAGAGAGATAGCGAGAGAGGCAACATAAGCAGGGGAAGTGGGAGAGAGAGAAACAGGCTCCCTGATGACCTGAGTGGAAGGCAGATGCTTAATGACTGAGACACCCAGGCGCCCCTATATTCTTCCTTTTATCATTTCCTTTCTATTTCAAGAACTTCCTTTAGCCAGTCTTTTAGGACAGTTTTGCTGATGGTAAATAATCTTAGTTTTTTTTTTTTTTTTATTTGAGAATATTCTTATTTTCCCTGAATGGTATTACCACTGCCTTTCGGAGAGTGAGTTAAATGTTCTTTCAGCCCAATTTCTTCTGGCCTTTATGTTTCCTGACTAGAAAGACACTTATATTTCAATTGTCTATTTTTGTCTTCGTTGCTCAAATTGGGCTGTTGTTCTATTTTCAAGTTCACAGATTCTTTCTTTTTTCTCTCCATTCTGCTGCTGAGTCTTGTATTAGTTTCCTAGGACTGCCATAACAGACTGCTATGACCGGAGAAACGTATTTCATTCCTGAAATAACAGGAATGAATTGTCTCAGTTTGACATTTTGTTAGAAGTTTGAAATCAGGGTGTTGACATAGCCAAACTCCCTCTGAAACCCCTAGGACAGAATTTCTTCCTTGTTTTTCCCAGCTTCCCAGTGTTTGCCCACAGTCTTTGGTGTTCCTAGTTTGTAGGTACATCCCTCCACTATCTGCCTCTGTTGTCACATGATTGCTTTCTTTCTGTGTGTCTTTGTCCTTCTCTTAGAAGGATCTTAACTAATTCCATCTGCAATGACTCTATTTCTAAATAAGGTCATGTGCTGAGGTACTGGGGTTTGGACTTCCACATACCTTTTTTTTTTTTTTTTTTAGTTTTATTTATTTATTTTAGAGAGAGAGTGAGAGAGATCATGAGAGGGGAGAAGGTCAGAGGGAGAAGCAGACTCCCCGTGGAGCTGGGAGCCCCATGCGGGACTCGATCCTGGGACTCCGGGATCATGACCTGAGCCGAAGGCAGTTACTTAACCAACTGAGCCACCCAGGCACCCTCCATATACCTTTTTGAGAGATACAATTAACCCACAACAAACTCATCCATAGAATTTTTTATTTTGGTTATTCTATTTTTTGGTCATAAAATTTCCATTTGATTCTTCTTTATATCTTCGATTTCTTTGTGGAGACCTTCTATGCTTTCATTTTGTGAAACTCATTTCATTTCAAAGTGGTCATTAAATTGCTTGCTTAATTGCTCATCAAAGCAGTTTTAGGAAGACTGCTTTAAAACCCAGTCAGAAAATTCCAAAACCTTAGTCATCTTTATATTGGTGTCTACTGATTATCTTCTCATTCAAGTTGAGATTTTCCCATTCTTGGTTTGACAGATGATTTTCAGTTGTTTGCTGGGCATTTTGGTTACTATGAAACTGGATCCTCTTTAAATCTGTTTTGGCAGGTCTTCTGTGACACCAGGTCAGTGGGAGAAGGTAAGAGTTCCATCTTGCTATTGCCAGGTAGAGGCGAAGGCCTCCACTCAGCCTCTGCTGACACTCCAGGAGGGAGGAGCTCCCATAACTTTTGGGTCAGGTAGAAGTTCAGGCTCCCCACTAGGCTTCCACTGACATCACCCTGGCGGAGACAGGGAATGGTGCCTTGCCTCTCCTTCTCACATGGCCTCCATTGACACTGTATGGGGCAGGTCCCACTCTTGCCAGCAGGGCCTTCTCTGACATAGCCCCAGTGGGTGGTAGGGATGACTCATTATAGCTGGGTGGAGTACAAGTCCCCACATCCCATGGGGTCTCCAGTTACATGTGGGCAAGAGTGGAAGTCTAAACTCCCTACTTTGCCTTCACTGACAGGTGTGGGATGGAGCCAGTCTTTTCTATGTGTTTGACTGCAGTGGAGCAGTGTTTTTTAAGAATTTTCTGTCTTACCGCCCCTTTCCTGGTCCTTTGGCTAGAAAGAGAAGGCTTTTGTGCTTTTTTTGGTCTGTGACAGTTGGTGTTTCTGGGTTGCCCACTTCACCAGCACCCAGTTTGGGGTATATGAGGCAAAAAGAAAACCAGGGGATTCACTGATGTGCCATTCTCTGGGTTATAAAGTCCCTAGCTGGTCTGGGCTCTTCTCTACCATTCAAGGTCTTCTTATGTTTGTTTTATATAATATCCAGAGGTGTGGTTTTTTTTTAAAAGCTCTATTTAGCAGGAGGAATAGGAAGAAGTGTGTCTACTCTGTCTTTCCTGCCTCTCCTGATATTTGAAGCACCTAAGGAAACAATATAGAATATTCAAGATGCTGCCATTTACTTCTTACAAAATGAGACAAATTAGATAAAAGTACAGTTATTGTGGGAACAAAGCTAGTTTGTTCTCTCCAAATTGTAACCTTAAGTTCAGTTTTATTTGTGTTTACTCCTATCTTCTCTAAGTAGAAATTTATGTTGGAAAATTAACTGGACAGTGGACATTTTCCTTGCTAATATTTCATGTTCATGTATGATTATACACGTTGTGATTTTAAAAATGAAAATGGAATAATTTGTTAGCTAGGAAATTACTGAATCCTTATCAGACCCTGATGAGACTGTTGAAAAACTAGCCATGGGGAAAATTCTGTTTGAAGTCATCCTCCACACTCACTGTGAGTTAATTATAGTCACTAATTTTCATATGTACACAATGTATACATTTCTTTAGTATTAAAATATTTTGAAAGAGGCAACAATGTGATCATTAAGAATTCCACTGTGTGTTAAGGTTACCAGTTGGCCATAGCCTAATGGCACAGTCATTTTAACTGAAATCATATTGGGGTGGGGAGGGGGAATTCATCATGGTGAAGCAATATCTGATGTTCACATAATATAAGGTGATTTTGGACTACAAAATGGAAAAATGTTACAAAAGTACAGAATGTAAATAAATCAGAACTACCAACATTGTAACCATTTCAAAGTTACAAGGTGAGATAGAGATTATCTGCATTTTCATTTCCTGGAAGATGTGAAGGATGAGACAGTCAGAGGAACACAATACTGCTGGGTTTAGAGCAGTGGTTGCAAAATGTTCAGAAACTAATTATGAATATTTGCTGTCTTAAGCCATATGCTCATAGACTAACTTGTATTTTTCATTACAGATTAAATATATTATTTAGAATCTTTACAATTACTGAAGTGCCCTGTATTTGGCTGTAGAATTTAATATTCTATAATTAATTCTATTAATATTAATCTATTAATATTCATAAAAGATAATGGTCTTTTTCTAAAATACCTTTTGTAAAAAAATATTCTCATTCAGAGAAAGGACTTCACAGATCTGTTTTTTTCTCACAATAAGCAAAGTGAAATTGTTTCTTTACTCTTGTAGTAATATCACTGAGACCTCCAGGCAAAAATAATGAGAATATACAGAATACAAAGAAATTAATCTGATTATTAGATTTGTTTAAATGTTGCAAAAATGGCATGTGTTATAGATGAAATATTATATATTATAGTCTGTAAACAAAGCAGGGGAAAATGAAAATCTGTTGCTCTGAATTGTGATGAGCTGCTAGGGAAAATCTTTGTGCTTTGCCGTAGGTGTAATTTCAAAGAACTGAACGCTCAAAGAAGGACCAAAGCTTAGCATTCCTTTTTTTATCTTCTATTTACTAATGTAAAAAATCGTCACTGAAGATCGGCCTTGCTGAAGCTTGGAGATCTTGAAATTTCAATTTTAGCATCAAAAGTGTTTTGTGTGTGCAACATACTTCCCTGATGGGTTTGAAAAATTGACAAAAGAAATACGACCATCATGTAACTGTAAGAGTTTGCTTGTTTGATGATAATCTGGGGTCAATGCCACCAAATATCAGTCTATAAAGGTTCCTTTACATACATTTCAAATGCTCTTATGATTGACAAGAGTATTCAAAAAACTTTAAATGCTGAGATTACAATGAGGGAAAACTAAACCTTTGGTAGTCACAATCCAATCAGACAATGGGTCCTGTATTAGTTATCTCATGCTGTGTAACAAATTATCCCCAAATTTAACTGCTTAAAATGGCAAGTATTTATTATCTCACACAATCTCTCAGGATTGGGAATCATGAAATGCCTAGAGGGTGGTTCTAGTTCAAGGACTCTTGAAGGAATGCAGCAAAGCTGTCAGACGGGCCTACAGTTAATACTCTGACCACTCATGGGGAAGGATTGATTTCCAAGCTTACTCATGTGGTTGTCTACAGGCTTCTGCTCTTTGCTGGCTATGGGCTGGAGTCTCAGTTCCTTGTCACCCAGGCTTCTCCTTAGGCTACCTGAGTGCCTGAATGTCCTTACAACATGACTGCTGTTGTTTCCCAAAGTAAGAAATCTGAAGGAATTTCAAGGAGGGAAGCCATAATCATTTTTTAAAAAAGATTTTATTTATTTATGTGACAGAGATAGAACACAAGCAGGCAGAAAGGCAAGCATAGAGAGAGAGACAGGAAGCAGGCTCCCTGCTGAGAGCCTGATGTGGGGCTCGATCCCAAGACCTTGAGATCATGACTTGAGCCGAAGGCAGAGGCTCAACTCACTGAGCCACCCAGGTGCCCCGCCACAGTCATCTTTAACCTCATTTCAGAAGTGATACAACACCACCTCTGCTTTATTCTATTGGCCATCCAGACAAACCATAGTATAGTGTGGGAGGGGACAAAAAGTTGTGAATGCCAGGAGGTGAGAATCATTGTGGGCCATCTTGGATGGGGGCGACCACAGGTCCAGAGCAGACTTATGACTTGGATTCACCTAGAATTCACCCAGAGGTTAAAATATGCCTCCTCTAAAAGCCATTGTTTATTATCAGGGAAAAATTACATCTGAGTCTACTAGTGACTATCCAGACTGACCACAGGGGCAAATGGAAACCTACTGACATTTATCTGCCAAAGTCACATAACCTCTCTGTGACCTGAGTCTACTAAGTATACTAAGCATTAACAATTCAACTCTGAGCTATACTTTTTATGGGGATTAACAGCCAAATTTAATTTCAAAAATGAGTATGATCTATAGTATAGCCTTGAGAAGGGTAAAATAAGGGAGTAATATAAAAATATGCTGTAAGATGATTACCAATCATATGCATGTAAGAATAAGGTCTTAAAACTTGATGATGAAAACTTAGAAAACAAGAGACCTTTCAGGTTTCTTCTTAGTTTGAATAATTTAATTGGATTTTACAATATCAGTAGGAATCAGTGACTGCTTTTAGCTTTTCTATTTTGGGTAGTAGATAAGTCACTCTGAATACTTCTGGTAGTAAATTGCCAGGTAGAGATACAATCATTAAAAATTACTATAATAAATTCTCAGCTTTTTGTAAAAGAGATTTCAGATACTTTTTAATTTCAGAAAGTCTTCTAAGAGGCTTCATATAAATCAGCTGCTTAAAACTCACAGATCATAGGTACCTGACCCAGGCAAAGCAAATATAGAGCAGTAGGGCATAAATAGCTCTACTGAAAATATACATACAAATAAACAGCCAATTTAAAACCTACTATGGTTTTTAAATCATTAAATAACCTAGCCATCTGGTTAAGTCAGGACCTATCTGCAGTTTAGAAAGGCTATTTAAAAGACAGAGCAGTGGCAATAGATGACTTTTTCTTAAGATCTCACATTATTTATGCTTAGATTTACTCTCAGTCCTAGTCAAGATATGCTCCTATATGCTCTACCTTTTAGGGTAGGGAGGGAATTATTGCAGGTCAAGAGATGGTGATTCCTACCTGAGGAGGAAAAGGAGACTGGGTAGTGCCTGGTGCTGACTTTATTTTAGCAGTCGTTCTCCACCTAAGCTGCATAATAGAATCAAGAGTCTCCGCGGTGAGACTCAGGTGCCAAATATTTATTAAACTCTCCAGGTGATTTCACTGGGAAGCCAAAGCTGGGAATTTTTGTCTTGGGACAGTAGATCTCATTTCAGCGATCATCAGAATCATCTGGAGAGCATGCTGAAATTACATAATGCTGGCCCCATCCCTAGAGTTTCTGGTTAGGTAGGTCTGCGGTGGGCTCAATAATTTGTTTTTAACAGGTTCCCTGCTCAAAGCAGCGCGCTAGCCTTTCTCTGCTCCCTGCCCCGCCCCCAGCGTCTCTGCGTAGTTGCGCAGACGACTTGCCCCGCCTTCAAAGCGAGAAGCCAGAGGAGTTCAGTGGGGGTACCGCGTGCCGCGCAGGCGCGAGGCGAGAGGTGCTGGAGCCGCCGTCATGGCCTGTGTCAACCCAGTGGTAAGGAGGACCGGCCTGGCCTCTAGCCCGTGGTCTGTGTGGAGGGAGAGCTGGTCCAGGGATCACAGCAGCCCAGGCCTGTACACACGTTTTCCTCTCCTCGCCCTTCCCAGCCTTTCAGAAACCCTCACCCTTCGTGGCCCCGGCTGTCCTCCTCGTTGGAGGAAGCCGGTGAGCGCCAGTAGTAGCTCAGCCGGAAGTTGGAATCAGCCGGCTGAAGGAACCGCTGCCTCCTCCTCCCCTCCGCTCTCACGGGCACTGAGGCTGTCTGGAAGAGGTGGTTAGAGCTGGAGCTCGCGGTAACCGTCCAGTTTCCTGTGTCTTGAGAAAATTCCCGAGTTCATTTGTGCTCTTATTTTTAATTCTTACTTCTGGTGTGGCCATTGTGGATTCTGAGCTCTGTTATTTACCTGGAGTAATAAGTGATGTGGTGTTTCTTGTTACCCCAGACGTATTTTTTGAGTTCTCCCCTACCCCGCATTTCCCCATCCTGAATGCTTAAGTACGCCATTGGAATGAAACACAAACCTTGATCTCCTACCCTTATAGTGAGAATTGACAGTCTAAATGGCACTTGTGAAACGCTCTATCAATTTTTAAATTTTTAAAAAGCTGAATTAAAGAGAAAAACGAGGATTCACCTTTATTTTCAGTTCACCTGAACAAACTTGGTATTTGGTGAAAGGCAGTGTGCTTGTCCAGGTCTGTTATTTTATGGGTTCCATGTACATATATGCAGCATAAAAGGGTCCATTTTTAGAGACACATTATTTCATTGTGTATCCATTTTTTGATGTTAATGTATTTTAAGATACGTAAAATACTCAGGCGTGAATATAAGTTTACCATGTGTACCCTTTTATCTGTTGGTGAACTCTACGGAGGGTGAGTTTTCTTTTAAATAGAGAAGAGGTTAAGATGGATTTCCTGGACTATACATTGTTCTGATAAAGGTATTAGGGAAAGAATATAAAGGCTAACCTTAGTTCCAGAAGAGAAAGTATGTTCAATACTTACTTTGCCTTTTAAAAATTGTGTTCTAATGGCTTATTTTTGACAGCTGCTCTTATACTCTGAGGGTGGATCCTTTTTTTTTTTAAGATTTATTTTATTTATCTGAGAGAGGAAGCATGAGAGGGGAGAAGGTGGAGGGAGAAGCCCACTCCCCGCTGGGGCCCGGGACCGTCAGATGCGGGACTCGATCAGGCAATCCGGGATCATGACCTGAGCGGAAGGCAGTTGCTTAACCAACTGAGCCACCCAGGCACCCTCTGAGGGTGGATCTCAAGGAAGTTTTTAACCCTAGGAGGGTTTTCTTCTTGCGGTAAAAGTGATCAAACTAGCTGGGATGAACACCGAAGTATCACTTTAGTATGCCTTTATCAGGGTAAGCTGTTTGAGAAGAAGCAACTAATCTAGGGCACTTAAACTTAATGGATATGTCTGTGAATAACGTGGTACTGATTGGCCTATTTATAAGCTTACCTGGGATCTTTATAGGGATTAATTTTAAACCTAACTATTCTTGATGTGAGCAGGAGTATTTAGAGAGTATTTACTGGGTAGTATGAAAAAGCAGTCCTAGAATGCCACAATTTTTATTGCCAAATCTTGTGGAAAGGTATGGTTCATTCATGTCTTGGTTAGATTCTGTTAGGAATCCATTTTGGTGCACTTGCACTTTCACTTGACAGTGGTTCAGAATATTTTTTTGGACTACATGTATTTTGGAAGTGGGATAGTCTTTGGTTACTCTATTGTGAGTGCTTGTCTCAGTCTTACAGCTTGCAATTTATTCATATATGTGAAAGTAATATAGTGAACTCTAAAAACTCCTTTGGCCACTTTGAGAAAATAAGTTGAAGACCGTAGGTTCGTTTCCACCTGCCTTAAATGAATTTATGCTAAGCGAAATAAATCAGTCAGGGAATTTATCATATGATCTCACTCATGTGGAATTTAAGAAACAAAACAGGATATAGCAGAAGAGAGGGAAAAAAAGAAAAGATGAAGTCAGAAAGGGTGACAAACCGGAAGAGACTTTTAATCACGGGAAGCTTTTTTTATTTAAACATATAATGTAACCCCACCACCCTCTCCCAACTGCTCTCCCCCCCCACCCCCCTCAGTTTGTTTTATGACATTAAGAGTCTCTTTTGGTTTGTCTCCCTCCCGATCCCATCTTGTTTCATTTTTTTCTTTTCCTACAACCTTAACCCCCACCCCCGTTGCATCTCCACTTCCTCATATCAGGGAGATCATGTGATAGTTGTCTTTCTCCAGTTGACTTATTTCTCTAAGCATAATACGCTCTAGTTCCATCCATGTTGTCGCAAATGGTAAGATTTCATTTCTTTTGATGGCTGCATAGTATTCCATTGTATATATATATACCACATCTTCTTTATCCATTCATCTGTTGATGGACATCTAGGTTCTTTCCATAACTTGGCTATTGTGGACATTGCTGCTATAAACATTCGGGTACACGTGCCCCTTTGGATCACTACGTTTGTATCTTTAGGGTAAATACCCAGTAGTGCAATTGCTGGGTCATAAGGTAGCTCTATTTTCAATTTTTTGAGGAACCTCCATGCTGTTTTCCAGAGTGGTTGCACCAGCTTGCATTCCCACCAACAGTGTAGGAGGGTTCCCCTTTCTCCACATCCTCGCCAGCATCTGTCATTTCCTGACTTGTTCATTTTAGCCATTCTGACTGGTGTGAGGTGGTATCTCATTGTGGTTTTGATTTGTATTTCCCTGATGCCCAGTGATGTGGAGCACTTTTTCATGTGTCTGTTGGCCATCTGGATGTCTTCTTTGCAGAAATGTCTGTTCATGTCCTCTGCCCATTTCTTGATTGGATTATTTGTTCTTTGGGTGTTGAGTTTGCTAAGCTATTTATAGATTTTGGATACTAGCCCTTTATCTGATATGTCGTTTGCAAATATCTTCTCCCATTCTGTCAGTTGTCTTTTGGTTTTGTTGACTGTTTCCTTTGCTGAAGGAGGGCACATGATGTAATGAGCGCTGGGTATTATATAAGACTGATGAATCACTGACCTCTACCTTTAAAACTAATTTAAACAAAAAAAAATAAAAGGGAGAAGGTTAAATTCTGACAGAAAAACCAAGTGACGTAATTATAATCTACCATCTTGATGAATTATTAGCTCATATTTGATTGTAGTTCTGTAAGTCAGCCTTGTAGATAGCCTGAGACTATGGGTCAGAAGTTAACACAATTTATGGATAGCTAAAGTAGATCACATTTAGTAAGAATCTTTATGGTGGTTTTTCTTTAAACCATAAGAAAGAATACACTGCATGTACACTGAATACCTTCTTGAGAGTTTAAAATGTTAACAATTGCTTTTTTGTAGCCTAAACTCTACAGATCTATAATTGAAGATGTAATTGAAGGAATGCGGGACCTATTCGCTGAAGAAGGTATAGAGGAACAAGTTCTAAAAGACTTGAAGCAGGTTTGTAGACAATGCAAGTTACCCTTTTTGTTATTTCTTCTTAAAAAACTTATAAATCTTAGTTTTAACCCCTCAATTATAGTTTAATGCTTACCAATTCATTGTGCCATCAGCTGACATTACAAAGTTAAAGATATAAATACCCTAACTTTTTTTTTTTTAACATTTTTTTCTCTGCAGCTCTGGGAAACAAAGATTTTGCAGTCTAAAGCAACAGAAGACTTCTTCAGAAATAGTGCCCATTCACCTGTGTTCACCCTTCCATTGCCAAACAGCTTGCACCAAACATTGCAGTCATCAACAGGTTGGATACAGTTAGTAAATTAGTACTATTTTGGTCTTCAGAACACATTCTCATTGGTGGTTTTATATTAGGGTAATGTTCTTAAGGTGAGAGGGCTTGGACCTCAAGACCATTACTATTAAATGAACACAATAAACCATCATCCTATAACTATGGGTAACAAAATTAGGTTATTCAAGCTAGCTTTTGAAAATATTGAAGTCCACAAAGATGACCAAGTGTTACTTCAGAGGAACAAGTTACATCATTTGTGGGCTATTGGGAATACCCACTAGTTATTTCAGAGAATTTGACTGGGTTCTGTCAAGGAGTAACTGAGCCACCATAGCTGGAAAAAGCAGCGGGAAAGATGGGTTGTTGCATGCTTGTACATTCTTTATCTTTCTCTGGCTTGTTGTATATATTATAAATCTGCTATTGTATTGGAAGCAAAATAGAGAGTTAACAAGAATATGGAGATTATTCAGGCTACTTCACTGTTTTGGGTATTATATAATGATGGCTAGAAATTAACCTTGTGTACTTTTCTTCATTCTTGGACTTGAAACTTCTGCTTTTGAGGGAAATAATTTTCCATATTATATGTATCAATTTAAACTGGAAAAAAGTGGCTAAGGTAAATGATACTGTTTTATCTTTCTAGCCTTTATTCCTTCTTTTCTGATTCTTAAAATTTTTATATTATCCTAACGTATGTATGTGTGTGTGTGTGTGTCTGTATGTCTGCATGCAACACACACACAGGTTTTATTTTGTTTAGTGGAATTAGATTGATGTCTGCCAAAAGTGAGGGTAGATTTTGGATTAGATTTTGGATTGTATTGTCAGTAATAACTAGGTTGTTCATTGCACACTTGGGAAAATTCAAAGGAAAATCACGTGAGACAAGGGGAAGAGATAATAATAAGGAGGCTAGTATCTTGTTTATTATAAAACAAGGGAATTTAAGTGTGGCAGCAATTATAACTTAAAAATGAAGTAAGTTAACAATGAATATTGAATTCCCAGATGTAACTTTTATCTAATGTTATGTTTATAAAGTATAACTTTACTCTGTTAGTACAGCAGTTTTAATTACTAAGTTGACATTGAAACATTTTTCCTCAGTTTCTATAGTCTTGATTATGCTTTTGTTTTTAACTTTTTTATTAGGTAATCCTTTTTATTTCTCTATTTAAATAACATTATTTCCCTTATTGAAGAACTTTAAAGATTTTCTTTCCTCTTTTTTTTTTTTTTTTTTTTTTACCTAGGAGTGACTTGGAGGGTGGCCAGTGTGGAGGAATGAAAGACTAGACTGTTTTTTTATCAAAAGCAGTTAACACTGCTCAGGTTCTTTGTCATTCAAAATTGCAATACATGATTTTGCCGCAAGATGGTAATATTACCAGCGATTTAAATCACAAAATAGTCTTGCAACTAATATGTCTAGCTGGCTTTCATTCCACACTGTATTCCTATT
>ML103018.1:14825-27903 GCA_003697995.1 Taxidea taxus jeffersonii
CAGGGTGAGAAGACGGGAAGGACAGGAGATGGGGGAGATGTTCTAGATCAGGTTGTCAGGGAAAGCTTCACAGGGCTCAGCCAAGTAAACCGAACTTTAAAGGAAGGGAGAGAGGGATCCAGGCAGGTATCACGGGCAAGGGTGTTCCAGGCAAGAGGACCAGTAGGTGCAAAGGTCCTGAGGTGGGAACATGCCCGATACAGTCAGAGAAGAGCCAGAAGGCCAGTGTGACTGGAGTGGGGGCTGGCGATGGTAGGAGGTCAGCAAAGTAACAAGAGGCCAGGTCATGTTGGGTCTTATGAGTCATTTTACTCGAAGACAAGAAGTGGAAAGAATTTAAGAGGAGGAGTGTTATGATCTGATTTATGTCATGACATCATGACCTAGAACAGCACTGGGGTGAGAGATAGATGGTGGCGGCTTGGACCATGCTGTTAACAATGAAAGTGGTGAGAAGGGCCAGATTCTGGACCTATTTTAAGGTAGAGCAGGTGGGACTTGCTGACGGATTGGGTGCTGGGTGCGAGGTGGCGTGAATTCAGGAATGACTCCAAGGTTTTTGGTGGAGACCACCGGAATGGAATTGCCAGATACTGAAAAGGGGAAGCGGGACAACGAGCGAGTGTAAAATGTGTTTTATTTTATTATTATGTGTTTGTGGGTTGGGGGTCGAAGTCAGTAGTTCAGTTTTGGGTGTGATGAGTTTGGAGTGCGCTGGAGACCTGCAGGCAAGGGGAGGGGGGAGGCGGGGATCCCGGCCTGGACCGCAGCCGGACCTGCGCTCTTGGTCAACACTGTATTGCTGGCCTTTCAAGCTGTGGGATTGCACGCGGTCACCTCGGGAGTGGGTGTTGATGGGGAAGAGGAGTGACCCAAAGCCTAAGCCTGGGGCCCTCCAACCTACAGAGAGAGATGAGGTGAAGGCAGCAAAGGGGAAGGGGCCTCGAGGTCACTGAGGTGTGGGGAGCCGGGAGAACCGTGTGATGTCCCTTCCCTTTGCTGTCTTTGCCACACTTCATGATGTTGTGAGTTCATAAAGAGAACTTGATCCACAGAAGGGAGAGGCCCAATCTGGGATAGCCAGGGAAGGCTTCATGTATTGGAAGTGAGGTCAGAACCTGGCTGTGAGTGATTCATTTAAAAATCCCCCCATCAGACAAGACTGGGGAAGTGCATTCCAGGGAGAAGGAACAGCATATGCAAAGGCTCAGAGGCCTACAGCCACCAGGACATGCAAACAGAGCTCATGGTCCCCGACACTCCACTCTCTCCCTCTGTCCCCCATGTCACCAATGGGCCATCCTAGAGGTGTCCCTGACAGGTGCAGGGGGTTCTGTGTCCTGGGGGTTCTGCCTCCTGTTCATCCATAGGAGCAGGCCTCTCCTCTCCACCCTCACTGCCCCCAACTCACCTGGAGAGTAGCCTCTTCTCCTGTCTTCCTCTTTTTTCTCAGCCACCCCAGGAGGGTCCCAGCTGGGCAAGGGGGGCCAGTCCACTTTGCACGCACAGTATCCTAGGTGAGTTTGAAAACAGAATAAGGTTCCTGCCAATCTTCTGCCTCAGAAGCTTTCCATCACTTACCATCGCTTTCAGGACAAAATGTAAAGTGTACCCCAGCCCAAGAGGCCCTGTGTCCTCAGCCCATCCCCCCTACTTCTGCTGACCCATTACCTCCTACTGCCTCTCAACAACCTGGGCATTCAGCCAACCTCAGGACCTTGACCCATGCCGTCCCCTCCACCGGACTCCTCTGCCCTCCCCACGCCCACTCCACCGCCACTTCACTTAGTATCCACTCATCCCTCCCATCCGGGAGAGTTGGACTTCTACAGGGGATCCTTCCCAGGGCCCTGAATGGGGCCGGCCCTCCTGTTTGATACCCCCTTTTCTCCCTGGACCTTTCTTTTGTAGCCATCACTGTGCCATTTAATGAAGTCGTGAATTAATGGTAATAATAACTCGTGGTTATTGAGTACTTCATGCTCAACAATAAATGGTAGTAAGCATATTACATCTTTTCATATATTTTTAGTTACTTCTTCCTACAACCCTCCGAGGTGGCTACTATTATTATTCCCATCCTACAGAGCAGGAAACCGAGGCCCGGAAGAGGTTCTGCATGCAACGTCCTAGACACGAAAGAGCAAACTGGGATGTGGGCTCAGGCAGCTTGGCGGCAGAGCCCACAAGTGTGTCTTTTCTGCTGGATGTTCAACCCCACAAGACGATGAACCTTGTCTGCCTTGTTCATAGCTTTGTCCCCAGCATCCTTCAGAGAGTTCAGTAAATGTTGAATGAATGAATGAATAAATGAGGAGGAGTTGGAGCCGAACACAGGCTTGGCGGTGTGGGAGAGTAAGCACGGAGGCTGGAGCAGGAGACGAGAACCCCGAACGAGAACCCTGAACGAGAACCCCGAATGGCAGTCAGATGAGGCCAGAGTTGGCTCTGAGCCCTCCGGACCCCTGGGGCTTTCTGGAGCAAAGGAGGGCGGAGCTCAGATAATTATATTAGAAAGAGCCTGCTGCTGGCTGGTGTGGAGGAGGGCCAGAGGTGGGGTCCTTCCTTGCCCAGCAGCCAGGCAAGATTGGCACCTGCCCCCTCCCACTTGGCCCTATTAGCATTCCGCATGTGGCTTGGGCTCCACAATTAACACAAAGGTACAGTCATTCATTCTGACTGGCGGACTCGGGGGATCAGCCGATCGGGGCTGGCTGCGCGGGGCTTCTGCTGGGAAGGCATGTCACAGCACAGCGGCCACCGAAATGAAAAGCTATTAATAATGATCCTGGAACTTCACTCCCATCAGCTGTTTGTTTAAAGGTGTTCGGTACTCGGAGCCGCCTGATTTATGTGGGCAATAACGCGCCCCGGTCGGTCCGCACTTTTTAAAGCAGCGCTAATGGGGTGAGACCGAGACCCCAGGGGGATCCTGGGGAATAAGGCTTGAAGGCCAGGCCTGGTCAGGCTCAGACCTCGACTCCCTGCCCAGCGCCCCCTAAAGAGGCCCTGCAGATGGCAAAAAGGAGAGAGGCAAAGGAGCCAGGGGAGCTGGGTTCAGATCTAGGGGCTCCATTTGACCGGCCTGAGCATGCTCTTCACTTCCCCAGCCTCAGTTTCCCCATCTGCACTCGGAGGGAAAGAGCACCCGCCTGGCAGGGGTGATAGGAGGATCTGTGAGAAGCAGAGAGTTAATACTCAGGAATAGCTTTGGTTTCTCCCCTCTCTCTTCTCCTAATAGAAAACTGTCTCTACCACCTACGAAACCGTCTCCACCACCTGCCCAGCCCCTCCAGGAAGGAGAAGCATTCAGTCCTCATAAGTGTTTATCAAGGGTCTGTGGTGGTATTTGACATTTAGATTTCGGACAGCCTCAGAACAACAGAGAAAGAGACATGCCATTGTGCCCACTTTTGCGGCGAGAAAACAGACTCAGAGAGGGAAAGAGACAAGTCTAAGGTGACCCAGCTCAGAGATCACTACCCTTTGAGTTCCACACGGGTAGAGAGTTCATCTGTTTTGTGCACTACCGAATACCTCGCCCCTTGCAAATGCCTGGCACGAAATAGGAACACAATGTACATCTGTTGATTTGAAAACAAAAAGGGTCAGAACCCTGAATCTTGGACTTGGGGGCTTACTTGCATTTCTACTGTTTAACCCCACGGGGGGCATAGTGAGAAGAGCTGGGTCCTGGGGCACCTGGGTGGCTCAGTCTGTGAAGCATCTGCCTTCGGCTCAGGTCATGATTCGAGGGTCCTGGGATACAGCCCCGCATTGGGCTCCCTGCTCAGTGTGGAGCCTACTTCCTCCTCTGCCTTTCCCCCTGCTTATGCTCTCTCTCTCTGTCTCTGTCAAATAAATAAAATCCTTTAAAAAAAAAAAAGGAGAAAAGCTGGGTCCTAGCTCTTAGGTAAGCTACTTAATATGGCCATTGAATCAAATGACTCTGGGGAGGAGTTTCTCAACCTTGGCACTGCTGACAGCCTGGGTTGGATGGTTCTGGGTTGGATGCGGGGCCGTCCTGTGTACTGGAGGGTGGTCAGCAGCCTTCCCTGGCCTCCGCCCGCTAGATGCCAGGCGCTTCACCCTGGCTGGACAAGCAGAAATGTCCCCAGACGTTGCAGATGTCCTGTGGGGGGCAAAACCACCCCTGCTTGACAACCGCGGCTCTAGGCGCTCTCTCCGAATGGGGCACAAATTCTGAACAGCAGAGGTTTCTCTTATGGTTGGAGGTATAGAAGGGACACAAGACTTGAATGTGCGACCTAGCCTGTGACTGGAGGGGAAATGTCGCAAAGTCCTGTCTTCCCACTTGGCCTGTGAAAGAGCAGTTCTTGTCCTTGCCAGAACCAATCACCAGGCACTTTCCGCTGCTGGCACCGACCCGGTCCACACAGCGGTCACTGGATGTGCAAGGTTAAGCTTCCCAGAATGCACTGTGGCTTGAAGTGGGACCACTGGGTCCCTTCTGGGTTCAAAGGTGAGGGAGAAAGCTGAGGCTGTCGGGGATGAAGGCCAGGAGCGATCAGGCCGGAGTCCAGGGAGGCTCCGGAGGGTTTGGAGAGACAAGGGGAAGCCAGCGGCAGGTCAGGGGCAGCCACAGCCTAACAGATATGAGGCAGCAGACACGGTGGCAGAGGAGAGTGATGGAGAAAATAGCCTGTACTCATTTGGAAAGGGCAGACACCAGGCCAGCCTTCCTTTTCCGGTAGGCCCTGCTCCCACTTTCCCACTTGGGGAAGCCCCCCTTTTCCCGCAGGGCACCCCATTTCTCCTGGCTCCAAGTCATCCCCTCTGAGCGCCCCCACCCTGGACTCACTACACAGAGGGGCAGAAACGGCGTGTGCCTCGGTGGGGGACAACCGAACACCTGCCAGCTACCAGTAGGCCGGGCTGAGCGCCCTCAGCTCTGCCTCTGAGACTACCATCTCTGCCCTTCTAGTATAGGACGCTGACACTCCACCCTGGCATCCACCCCTTGGTGCTGGGGGGGGGGGCGATGGAGATAAAGCGTGCCTTCCTCGCAGCTGGCACGCAGGAGGCAATCAGTGCATGTTCCCTGGCTTCCCTAGAGGATCTAGAAGGTGCTGAGGTTGGAATTCCCTGCAGTGGGTCCCGGATCCTGGCAAAGACTTCTGTCTTCCCGGATGTTCGGGGAAGTTGTCTGATGAGTGCTCTGTCGTCACCCCCCCTCCCCCCATCCCCGATCCGGGGCCAGGGCCCAGGAGCACAGAGGCCAATGGAGATGCTCTGGGTCCAAACACAGCAGGTGCAGCCAGCGTCCCCTGAGCTGGGGCTCCCAGGGTTCTTCATCCTGCCCGGGTGGGGTGGGGGCCTGGTGCAAGGGGGAGACCTGGGACATCCAGCTGCCCTGCATTCCGAGGGACCTGGGTCTATCCCTCCAACCCAGCCCGGCGGGCCCCCTGTTGGTGCAGCTTGTCATTACCAGATCCATTTTCTTATCTCCTACCATATCTATTTTTCTAATTCTTACTTAACGAGCTCCCCTGAAAATAAGAAAATCATTGGAACAATTTCCTTAAGTGTGAAAGATTAGTCTGAAATCGGCATTAAGGGGACTAATTACCTTCATTCTCCCACCTTTCCGAGAGCCGTTTGTTAACTGCTGGGACTCATTCATCTGAAGCTCAGGAAAGTCAGGCATGTTGGCCCGTGGAGCGCTTCTCCACGCCCGTTTTCACTCACAAGACGTGTGTGTGCACACCCGTGTGTGTGTGTGTGTGTGTAAGAGAAACAGAGAAACGGGGAATGGGATGCACAAGAGCAGAAGGTCCTATGGGTGGGGCTGGGAGGGGAGGGATCCAGTTCAGTTTGGGGGCTGGGGGGTGAGCCGGCAGCACAAGGTCTGACCAGCTCTCAGAGACCTAGGTTCTCTGTCCTTGATTCACAGAATGACTTTGGGGAAGTCACTGTTTCTTTGGGCCTCAGTTTGCTCATCTGTAAAATGAGTGCCATTTCTTGTCGCTCCAGGAGCAGCAATGTGTCTGGCTTTCACTGAGGCCAATCACTGTGCAGGGGACCCCACCCACCCTTAATCCTCAATGTGGCCCGGGATAGCTGTTCCCCTTAGTGCCGTGTACTGAGCAGAGAGTGGAGGACCAGAGAGGCTAGTTAACATGCCCCCATCACACAGACAGTGAGTTCAGAGCTGGAATTGGATCCAGAGTCTGTCCGATTAGGAAGCTCATGTCCTGTCCACTCTCTCCAGATTCTAGACCTCCATATGCTCCCAGAATCACACTCCCAGTGAACGTGGAGTCTGAAGACCTGGGGTCCAGCGGCACCTCAGGTGTTCATATCAGTGGGGTGACCAGAGGCACATCCAGGCATCTCTCTGAGCCTCAGTTTTCTGCTCTGTAAAATGGGCATGGTTATCACGCTCCTTGCCATGGAAGGATGTGGTGAGGCCCACGTGTCAGAATGCATTCTGGAAACTGAAATGTGGGGTGGAAAAGTAAAAGATGGCAACAGAGAAGCTCATGTGAGGGAGGAGGACCCAGAGGGGCCAAAGACTTGCCCGAGAGCAGGTTCAGAGTATGTGCATGGTGGAGACCAGAACCCAGGTCTCCGGACTCCCAGCTCCCTTACCCCTGGTCAGCTGCTCCCTCTCCTGTTCCCAGAGTTGAGGGGCCTCCTTCCAGAGCAACATGAAGGTTTGTGACCAGGGATCCAGTGGACAAGTGGTGGCAACTAGAGAGAGGCAGGGCTCCAGGGCTGGGGGTCCAGGGCTATGCCCGGCATGGGGATAGGGGATGCCCGTCTCGTCTCCCCCCACCATCTCCCGTGAGAGCTCACTGGGGGAGGCGGATAAGCTCGGAGCAGACGACGGGAACATCTTCCATTTTCCATTTAACCACCCGATATTGAATTATAAATAATTCATACACCTGCCAAACATTTGATTAAAAGAACCCAATTCGCACTGCATTTGTCAAGGGGTAAGAATTGCATTTGGTGTTTTTATTTTAATCTGTCCTTTAACTCTTTTACGAATATTTATTTATACTTGGCTGTCAGGTTTTATTCTATTTGCCCTGATTTTATTCTGGCTGTAGCTGGCATTTTTTCCTTTCCCTTTTTATTTTGTCACTTCTGCCTGGTAGTCATGCATCTGAGAGCCCAGAGGTAATAAATAAGGAAGCGAGACTCCTTCTCCGCTCCCTCCATGCTCTCCTGCCCCACCCCCATCTCCGCCCACTGTTTACAGACCCTTTTCGGCCCAGCACTGCTCCCCACATTGCCAGGGTCTAACCTGGCAAGTCTGAGTGTGTTGGGTACATCACACACATCTCTGCTCCCGACCTCTGCCCGTGCCCTTCCCCTCCCCTACCATCCTCCTTCCTCATTGCCAAGCAGAGAGTAGGTGCTCCATAATTATTTTTTAAATGAATAAATGAAGCGACATCATAAAAATCATCAGTATCAGTGTCTTTGGGGACAGAAAGGAAAGTATTGTTATTCATCAAGTCTGGAGATGAAAACAAGCTGTCACAGTGGACCTCAGAGATCCATGAGCTCTAAACCCCCGCTCTGCTACCCTAGCCGCTTTGTGAGTTTGGGTAAGATGCCTCGATCGCCTAGGTCTGCCTCCCCCTGGTCTGTAAAAGCCATGTATAAAAACATCAGAGATTGACACAAGACTTAGTGCGTGTGTCCAGCACATAGTAAGCTTTCGAAAAATGGCAGGTGCTGTTTTTACTAGAAGCTGTAACGTCCCTCCCCCATGATGTCCATATTCCCACCTGCCTTTCCGGCTTTTCCCTTGAATCTGAAGTTTCAGGCATGTGTGATATTATCCTGAATGCCGGGTGTAGGTCAACAGACGTGTCCGTGACAAACAAGAAAAAGGAGAGCTGGCCATTCCCTTTAGCTGGCTACCCGCTTTTGCAATAATGTGCTGTATTTGTCGGAGGGCTTACACGGGTCGGTTTTGTGAGTTGACATAAAAACTTGTTTCTGCCAAGTGATTCAGGTGAGCTGGGAATTTGCTTGAGATCTGTGTTGATGCTCCCTGAATACAAAGGGGCAGGGATGTTGGATGCCCAAGAAAGGCTGTGGCCATGACAATGAGATCAGAGTGGATGTATGTGAATTTTTTTTTTTCAGTTTAAAGAACACATTCTCATGTACATCACGTGTTTTTATCTCTGTCTCCTTTAAAATCCTGGCATCTTTCAAAAATCGAGTCCAGCCACCCACCCTTTCCTGGCTTCCCCTTGTCGCCTAGGTATCTCAGATGAGAAGGGACCTCAGGGCTTTTACCTGAACTGTTCACCACAGCCCTGTCACAGGTGTCTCTGCCTCTGGGCTGGTCCACTCGAATCCACACTCCGCACCGTGTGTTCTTTCTGAGATCGACTTCACCATGTCACTCTCCTGTTTAAACCTTCAGTGGCTGCCCATTGTCTTCAAGGTAGAGTTCAAAATGGCCCTAATAATCTAACCCCAGAAATCAGCTAGGGTCAGGGAGGACCCTTGCTTATGAGGACAATTTAGACTGTGGTGACCATCTGTTGTCACTGATCATCTAATCCCATGAGAAGCCAAGCCTCAAGCTTCTCTGGGCACCTACTGATATCGAGCACTGTGCCTGAGGGTTCCAGGGTGAGTAAGGCCCCTGCTTAGAGCTGAGAAGGCTGTGGGGACAAAAGAGCAGGAACTAACAGTCGTGAGTGCTTATTACTAGGTACGCTTTGTGCACAGCAACCTGTAAACTCAGTATTACTTTGCAGAGCAAGGAAGTGGCTGGCTCAAGGTTGCCAGCTGGCAAGGAACAGAGCTAGGGTTCAAGTCCAGGTCTCTCTCAGACCAATAGCCAAGGTCTATCCTTAGCACCATACTGCCTCCCAGAAACTTGTAGGCGAGGGTCTCAATAGAAAGGGCAGTCTCCTAACCATGAGGCTGAGGTCTTTGGGGCCAGCTCAGGTGGGGCTATAAGGCTTCTGCTTGGAGACAACAGGGATTTTGTCCCTGAGAGGGAGCTTAGCGATAGGATGTGGCCCCATCGTCATTATCCTGATGACCAAACTGGTCTGGAGACCATCTAAAAGGCACTCACCCCAGAGCCTGAAGCAGTAGAAAGCAGGGCCAACCAAGAGAACCCGACAGCCTCAGGCTTGAATCCTAGCTCTGACGCCACCCCAACTGTGTGACCTGGGACAAATGCTTCACCTCCCGTGCCCCTGTCTCCTCCTCCATAGAACAGACATTGTAGTCCATCCATCTCAAGTCTTGTTGAGAGGGTGGCGTAAGGTCATGTGGGTAAAAAAAATACTCTGTCAACTAGAAAATGAATTACACACTCTCTGTGCACATATAATTCGATCCTCCGAACAATTTAGTGAAATAGGCAGGCCGGGATTTTTTTTAAGTTAATTTCTTTTCAAAAATTAATTTTAATTTTATAAGAATTACCCGAACCCATTCTCTTAGTAATCAGGACCCTGCCGGCGAAGCCGAGGACCCATCTCCCACCACCTCCAGTCTGGCCTCCTTCCCACATTCTCGGGGGTCACTCCTCTCATGAGCTGGGTGTGTAGCCCCACACCCTGTTTTTATACTTGGGCATACAAGATACGCACCCTTAGAAAATTAGTAGCATTGTTTTGTGTTTTTTAATATAAATAGATTCATCCTAGATGTATCATCACTGTGCAACCTGCTTTTTTCTCTCCAACAGTGTTTTTGAAAGCTATCAATGTTGATATATATAGCTCGGGCTTATTCCATTTAAGTGGCTATATTCCATCGTGCGAATATACTCCATTTTTATTTGTCCACTCCCTTACTGAGAGGCATGTAGAATGTTTTCCCTTTTCCCCTTATTATCAGCAGCGCTGTGGCAACTGTGTACCTATCTCCTAGAACATGAGCTGGTGTTTCCCTCGTACAGACTTCCGGGTTGCGGGTTTCAGACATTTTCAATTTTCGTAGATGCGGGTGCAGCTTGTTAATAAGACTTATCAGATACCGAGCTTATGATGTATTGTAGGATCATCACGTGCGTCGCCTCATTTAACCCTTGGAGTAAAACCATGTGGGCGCAATGATCACGTCCACGTCTCAGATGAGAAGGCTGAGACCCATAGCCCCGAGGGATTTCCTGATGGCCATGGAGCTGGATGGGGACAGAGTGTGGACCGGGACCTGGCTGTTTGAGGGCAGGAGTATCTTAGAAAAGCAAATGAGGCCATTCTGAACCCAGAACCCACAAAATTCCCAGTGGCAGGCAACTTCAGGTGATAGGAAGGGTTTCCAGGTCATCTCTGGGCCAGGACACTCATCTTGTCGGCCGGGAGAACAGCCTCGCCCCTCATGAGGTTTCCTTTAAGGCAGATGTCAGGGCTGAGGCATCAGGGGCACAGACTGGCAGGCACACTGAGCTGTGCAATCCTAGGATCCCTTCACCGTGCTGGGCCTCTTACGAACCTGGACATCCAGCCCAGCCTCCTCCCAAATCTCCCTCTTCTGATTCCCCCACCCCACGCTGTCTGGGTTTTCTTTCCCCCTCCCCCGTCTGCCATCCCCTCCTCCACCTGCCCCTTCATTTGTTAAAAATACCATTACATTTAAAAAAAGAAAACAAGGAGATATATAGAGAAAAAACATGTAGAAATGATTTTAAATCTCACCAACCACTCATTCTCCCGTTGATGTTTTTTGAGAAATAGATGCGGCCCAAGAATCGTACGTCTGGGAACGTGTGTAGTGGGAGGGTCCCTCGCTAACCCTGCCCCCTGTTCCCCGGAGGTGAACCCTGTTCACACTTTCTCCGAATTCCTTCTAGAAAAATATTTTGTCCATGCTCCAGCGCCTATGTTTGTCTGTTACTTTATTTACTGTGAAGAGATCGTGCCAACACCCTGTTTTCTTTTCCTGCCACCCTGGAAATCTTGGGGCTCCCCTGGGCCTTTTCTCACTCCTCAGTCGGGTCTCCAGCTGTCTCAACCACCATCCGGTGGTATCTTTGGGGGCATGACACCCAAGTCACTTGCTGCCACCTTTAATTTCTTCTCTGGATTCCAGACCCCCATATTCAACTGTCCTGTCGGCATCTCCACTTGGGTGGTCCTCACACTTTTTGTGGGTATGGCATATTCCCGCACAAATTGGCTTCCCTCTTTCTTCCCCCAACCCCCAGCCCTTTCTCCCCAATGGCTCTACCTCTCCCCTAAGCCAGCAGCCTGGAAAGCCGAACGTCATCTGTAGAGAGCGTCTGAATCCTGGCTGTGCCCCATGTAGGTCCCTGAGGCTCCCTAAGGCTCAGATCCCTCAAGTAAGTATGTGGATTAAGAGATAGTACCGGCCAGGCGCTCGGAGCCTTCCCTGGCACATAGTATCTGCTCAGCAAAGTCTGCTGAGGTTATTACCATCCACAATCCCTCCCCTTCCCGAGCGCCTGTGTTCCATCAGTCACCCTCAACCGGCCATTCTCCCAGCAGGGCTGCTATGAAGCCTCCTGCCCAGCCTCCCCCAGTTCAGCACCAGTGCCTCCAATCTGTTCTGCCCTTGGTAGCTGGACAGCTCTCACTCTCCCGTTTAAACCCTCCAGTGATCACTAACACCCTCCAGGCTCTCTTTCGTGACGTAGGGCCCAGCAGAGATGCGGCTGGAATGTCCCAGCTGTTTGTGGCCAGTGTCTTCTCTGATACTGTTTCGTGCCGTGCCTCCAGCCCATCTCACCAGCCCTGTGTCTCCCTGTTACAGATTATGTTTCCACTGGAGCACACACTTCTCCCATGTGTCCAAAGACACTTTCTCTCTGGCCTCCGGGCATTCACGTTCCCTGGGCCAGAAATCCTCTTTTCCCCCACTCCCCAGTTGGCCAATCCCCACTTATCCATCAGGCCACTCGCCAAGAAGACCCTCCGTCCACCTGCCCCCACAACAGCATTTTGTAAAGTTTATCGTATTCTTGAGTTCTTGATGATGGGGCTTCCCGCCACTACTGGTTACAGTATTTTCTTGCCTCCGGTCTCTGCCGCTGAGATGCCGCCTCGTTCTTCCAGTTCACTGCTGTGTGTCCACCTCCTGGCACAGTGAGGGCATTCAGAAATCACGCAGTAACTCATGCACCCCACAGATGTTTATTGGGCACCTTTCTGTGGCAGACATTGTTCTAAGTGCCCTAAGGGTACCTCGGTGAACCAAACGGACAAGAATTCCTATCCCAGGGGAGCGTATATGCGAGTGAAGAGAGAGACACACAGACAATAAGCATAATAAATAAGTAAATCCTGGGTTTGAATCATAGCCTTAGAGAGGGGGTACATTTTTGGATGGAATGCTTGGGTTACTTTCCACTGAAAAGATCATATTTGAACAAAGATATTAAAATGGTGAGGGAGGGAGCCCGGCAACTGTCTAGGGGGAAAAACATCCCAGGCAGAGGGAACAGCCACTGCAAAGGCTGTCTGTCAGGTGGGAGCATGTCCCTCCCCAGGCTAAGCCAGAAGGCCCTCGGGCTGGAGCTGAGGGGGAGGGGAGGGGGGAGACAATAGGTCCGGAGAGGCCACGGGCACAGATCATGTAGAGCCTTGGAGCCTGGTAGAAACTCGGGGTTTTATTCCTAGAGAAATGGGAGCCATTTTTTCCGACAGCTTTATTGAGGTATAATTTACATACTATCACATTCACTCATTGTAAGCGTTCAATTCACTGATTTTTAGTAAATTACAGAGTTGCGCAACGGCTGCCGCTCTCCAGTTTTACATTTCTTTTACCCCAGAAAGATCCTTCGTGCCCATCTGCAGTCAATCCCTGTTCCTGCCACCAGCCCTAGGCAACCGATAATCTGTTCCCCGTCTCTACAGTTTCGCCTCTTTTGGACATTTCATGTAAACGAAGTTACACAGTATGTGGGTTTTTTTTTTTAATCTGGCTTCTTTCATTGAGCATAATGGTTTTGAGATGCATCTCTATTATGGCATATATTCATCGTTTGTTCCTTTTTATTGCTTAATAGTATTCCTTTGTGTGGATATACCACACTGTTGTTTATCCATTCATCTGTCAGTAGATTTTTAATTGTTTCCACTTCTTGGCTGCTTTGAAT
>RCUC01135486.1:0-12392 GCA_003697995.1 Taxidea taxus jeffersonii
TGCTGTGACTAACAAAACAAAACAAAACAAAAACAACCCACCACCTTTGGGGCACCTGGGTGGCTCTGTTGCATGTCTGACTCTTGATTTTGGCCCCGGTCATGATCTCAGGATCATGAGATCAAGCCCTGCGTCGGGCTGTGTGCTCAGTGTGGGGTTGGCTTGGGATTCTCCATCTCCCTCTGGCCTTCCCCCCGCTTGCACACATTCTCTCTGAATAAATAAATAAAATCCTAAAAAAAACAAAACAACTCACCTTTTTGTACCGGGGAGAAAAAAAAAAGAAGTTGTCACTGATTAATCCAGCTCTCTGGTTTCTAGTTTCCCTGTCCATCAGAAAAAGACTGTAAGGCTCCTCTCAGTTCTAAAACTGCTATTCTGGGGAGGAGCCCACTTCTCCCTGGCATGGCACTGGCTGCTCTCTGAAGGCTGGCATTTGCAGAGCAGGGTGGTAGCCACTGTCCAGGCCTCACTGAAGTTGGGGGTGGGGGGCAGCTACACCTGCTCCCTGAGCCTGCCTCACCTTCCCCACCCCTCAGATTTACTGTCAGAACCTGTGTTTGCTGGCCAAGCTTTTCCTGGACCACAAGACCTTGTATTTCGACGTGGAGCCCTTCGTCTTTTACATCTTGACCGAGGTGGACAGGCAGGGCGCCCACATCGTTGGCTACTTCTCTAAGGTGCTGGATTGGGAAGCCCAGGTTGAGGGAGGGCGGGGACTCTGACCTGCAGAAGGGACTGAGCCTTCCCGGTGGTCCTGACCACACACTACCGTAGGAGAAAGAGTCTCCAGATGGCAACAATGTGGCCTGCATCCTGACTCTGCCCCCCTACCAGCGCCGTGGCTACGGAAAATTCCTCATTGCTTTCAGTGAGTGGTTCCCGGCCTGTGTGGAAGGGGCAGCCAGGGCGGAGGTGCTGGGGCAGGGCTGGGTCCTCAGGAGCCTCCTTCCCTCTGCCACCAGGTTACGAGCTCTCCAAGCTGGAGAGCACGGTCGGCTCCCCAGAGAAGCCACTGTCTGACCTGGGCAAGCTCAGCTACCGCAGCTACTGGTCTTGGGTCCTGCTGGAGATCCTGCGAGACTTCCGGGGCACACTGTCCATCAAGGACCTTAGGTGAGGGCCCTGGAACGCTTAAAGAGGGAAGGACTCCTCTAAGACCCTGTGATCCTGGGTCCTTGTCCCCTTTTGCTGTCCCAGTCAGACCCCACAAGGGGACTCTCCGCAACGTCCATGCTAATCCCTTTCTGCAGCCAGATGACTAGCATCACCCAGAATGACATCATCAGCACCCTGCAGTCCCTCAACATGGTCAAGTACTGGAAAGGCCAGCATGTGATCTGTGTCACACCCAAGCTGGTAGAAGAGCACCTCAAAAGCGCCCAGTATAAGAAACCACCCATAACAGGTGGGTGGGGGGCTTCCCAGGGTGTGTGTGGTGGGGGGTAGGTGATAAGATCTCCTGGGATCCAAAGCCACCTTTTGGCTGTTACATGATCCCAAACTAGTCTGACCAGCTCCCAGGACGGAAGCCCGGGGCAGGCTCGTCATTCCCAGGCTTCCCTGCCCCCTCCCCAGGACTCAGTATGCCCTTGTTCTCACCTGGAGGTGAAACCTGGCCCGGGCCCAGGGGCCCAGCCCCGCCTCTCATGCCTCTCTCCCCACAGTGGACTCAGTCTGTCTCAAGTGGGCACCCCCCAAGCACAAGCAGGTCAAACTCTCCAAGAAGTGAGTGGGCTGCGCCCCTGCTGCCGGACCCGTGCTTCCCTCCCTACCACCCTCCCTCCCGCCTGTAAATATGTACAGACCTGTTCCATCATTTTTTTTTTTAATAAAGTAAGTTCTGCCAGTGGTTCTGGACTTTGGAGGTGGGAGGGAGAGGCCAAGAGCTGCTGTTCTTGGTCGCATGTCGTGCACACAGCCAGTGGCGCTCAAAACATTTCACTCGCGCTTGTTTCTGTCCCTCACCCCAAGCCCAAGTCCAGTTCCGGTGGGGGCTCAGTCCTCCGGAGTCTAGAAGTCGAGGTTCAAGGAGGGCATGGCAGCTGATGGGGCAAGATTAGGGCCTTTTCTGTTCTTGAGAACATGCTGCCCAGAGGCAGCCCCAGCTCAGGAGACAGGAAGAGGGTGAAGTGTTGGGGCTCATCAGGCAGATGGAGCGCTCCGGGTGCTGGAGCCGGCCCTCCGGCAGCAACTGGCTAGGCAGGTGCCCCATCTTCTGGAAACAAAGTGGGGAGTTAGGGCTCATTTTCATCGTTAAGGGTCCTCAGGGGCTCCATAGGAGCCCAACCAGCAGGTAGAGGTGGACAGAGGTTCTAGCCAATACCACAGGTGGGAAACGTCCTGACTGGGTTGTAGTCCCAAAGAACAGACCCAGAAGAGGGGCTCCCACAGGTCCAGGGAGGAAGGAGTGGCTCCAGCCAGTCCCTAGGCCCAGAAGATGTCAGGGAAGGGCCAGGTCCATTCCTGGGCCAGGCGTCTGTCCTCGGGTGCAGTGCGGAAGTCCAGGAAGCAGGGTCAGCTCCCAGGATGACCAGCTTAGCAGATGAGGCCCAGGGTCAGACCTAGTGGCAGCAGCAGGATGAGCCCCAATAAGCCCCGGGCTGGGGCCGAGCTGAAGGCCTGATGGTTGACACAGAGATGGCCATCAGGCTGGGACTCCTCCACATGGGGCACCACACGAGGCTGGAGCTCTGTCGTGTGATAGTGAATCCAGGAGGCGTAGCTGGAGGTCAGAGTGTACACGCCAGGCCTGTTGGGAGCCCCACAGGCATCCCCCCAGCTCACGATGCCTGCCAGGTACCAGAGGCCCCCCACAGGGCAGGAGAGTGGGCCCCCAGAATCTCCCTGAAAAGAAATAGTATGACTGTCAGGATGAAGCCCCGGGGCCTCAATTCAGCCCCACCAGCCCCGCTGGTCCTCATCTGCCAGAGGCACTTGTCTCCCAGGACCCCCTGCATTTACCTGGCAGGCATCTTTGCCCCCCTTCACGTAGCCGGCACACACCATGTCCTGCTGGATGCTGTGGGGCTCCTCGGGCTTGGCACCAATGTTGTATAGGCACTTACACGTCTCACGGCTGATCAGTGGCACCTCAAGTTGCTGTAGCTGCCGGGGCGCCAGGAGGCTCACTGTGGGAGCAAAAGATGCTCACCTGGGGCCTCCTACCCCTGAGTCAGGTGCACCCCCCACACATGCCTCTAGAGGTCTGCGCCCACCTCACCTGAGGGCGCCACGTGGCCCCATCCAGTGACAGTGCACTGGAGGCCATTGGGGAAGGAGGCGTTGGCTGCAGGGAGGCAGATGGGCCGGATGTAGCGGGAGAAGGTGACCGGCCTATTGAGCCGGAGGAGTGCGATGTCACCCTGGGAGCCTTCCTGGCGGTAGCTGGAGTGGGGGATGACCTGGGCCACAGTGCGGACCTCGGCCTCAGAGCTGTAGGAGTCCAGCTGGTGGGCCCCCAGCTTTACTTCATAGTCCTCCCTGAGGTGCTCCCTGCAGGCAGAGGGGCCAAGACTGGGACCCAGGAGATCTCCCCTAGTTCCCTGATCCCTGCCGGGGATCCCTGTTCCATCCAACCCCAAGTTCTGGTCCCAAACGAAGGGCCTTTTAGATCCTGAACTGCGTATTAGTTTTATCTTGTGACCTGTGACCTCTGACTTTCACCCCTGCCACATCCTTTCAGACTTCATTATTGCTACCCCTGGACCCAACCCAAGCACCCCAACCTCTGGCCTAGACTGATCCCTCAACTTTGACTTCAGCCCACTTTTGACTCCCTGCCCAGCCGGTACCTTGGGAAGCAGTGAGCGGCGGAGAGCACCCACTGCTCAGACACGAGAGAACCGCCACACACGTGGGTGCCGTCGTAGGTGATGCTGACCTGCCAGGGCCACTGGCCAGCGGCTGCGCCACTACCACCGGTGATGCGCGCTTGGGAGGCCACACCGCAGGAGGCTGTCCAAGGAGGAAGGGGAAGGGGTCAGGTCCTTCTGGGACGCACCCCCCGCATCAGGTTCCCCGGGCCTGCCACATCCCGACAATCTGGTTTGGAGCTTGGGAAGTGAGTTCACAGGAGCCAGCCACCTGTTTGTCCCCGTCCCACTGCTCAGCGGGCACGGTTAGTTCTGCCCCCTTACCATCCTTGTCACCCAACCCGGGTTTCATCCAGCTTCCTTTCTCTCAGGTCCTCCTACCTCCTGTTCCATCCACTCCTCACAAGTCAGAAGATCTTTATAAATGACAAATCTGATGGGGTCACACCTCAGCTGAAATCCTTTCCTGGCTCCTCACTGCCCTTAAGATACATTCCAGACCTTCCATGACACTAACACCCACTCTAGCCATCCCTTGGGACACTTCCTGCCACACACACTGGGCCACACACTTGTTTGCCTCTAGACCTTCGTGTATCCAGGTCACTCTGGCGCTCGAGCATACCTTTCCGCATCCCTTCTCAGCTCAGCAAGCCTATTTGCCTGTGGAGGCGATCCAAATGTCAGCCTCTCCCGACTGGGCAGGCTGAGTTGGACGATGCTGGCAGCTCTTGGGTGGGGATGGGGGGGCATGCTTCCCCCAACACTGTCCCATCACACAACGGTGGTGCTGGGGTCTGCGACTCTGTTTCAGCTGTCCCCAGTCCGGGCATTCCCTAGTGACGGGGACTGGAGCAGATCTCCTCGTCCCCGGGGCCAGGGCCAGGGCTGGGTACACACACAGCTGGAGTCGTGGATACGTGCTGACCAAACAACAGGACTCCCACCAGGAACATCTGGTTTCCAGGACAACCTCACCCCCACTGAGGCTGCGGCCCCATCACAAAGTCACTTTGCCCGGTACAGAGAAAACTGTCCAGCTGAGCTCCTCCTTCTGCCCTCATCATAACGACAATAGCTACTATCTAGTGACAGATCAAGCACCGCGCTGGGCTGGGAGAGGGCTTTCACTTCCTTTATGTCCCTGAGTCCTCCCTGGGCCCCGGGAGACAACCAACATCGACTTCAATTTTTAGGCGAGAGGACTGGCCAAGAATACACAGCCAGCAGTGTACGCGGGGAGGCTGGGAGTGAAAACCACACTCAGAGTCGGGTGGTGTGCTTTGCCAGGAAGGAAACCCCTGGTTGGTTTTCCTCAAAGGTCGTACCTTTGGAGTCAGACCTGGGTTTAAAATCCCAGCTATGCCTCCAACTGGCTGTGTGCTCTTGGGGAAGTCACTTCTCAGTACCTCCGTTTCTTTCTCCATGGAATGAGGGCTATAATGCCCATCTCATGGACTAAGGGGAGGATTTACATAAGGCAATAAGGGTGGGTAAGATGGCATTCCCGGGAGAGGGGGTCAGGCACTCAGGAAAACATTCCATTGGAATCTGAATCCAAGTCCCCTTCCTTTCCCCTCCCCCACACAAGCCTCACCTTCATCCCCATCAGCCCCTGGAGGAGGAGAGAAAGAGGGAAGGGAAACAGGAAAGACTAGAGGTCCCAGACCCCTCAGCACCTGCCACTTCTCCGGAGGACGGTTCCTCACCCTGTGCCCCCCAGGAGGCCAAAGCTGAAGGGAAAGGGGGAGGCCCAGAGCTAGGGAGGCTGAAGCCAGGCGTTTTGAGCCCAGGATAAGGGATGTGCCCAGGAAAGGGTTATACCCTCTACCCATGTCCACCAGCCCTCCCCTGAGCCCCACACTCTGACCGATGCAAATACTCACCAAGTCCGGACCGGAATAATCCAAGAAAAAGCAGAATGGCCACAGCCCCCAGCCACCCAGGCCCTAGGCCTGCCCTGTGGGCCATGGCCCAGGACCAGGGCTCCTGGGGAGAGACACCAGGCACCGAGGGAAGGTACCTAGGGCTGCTTTCAAAGACAAGTTCCAGGTATCGGCCCCAGAGGGAAGGGATCTTGGAATCCGCGCTGCGAAGGGGGAAGAGACGTCCAAGGCTAGCTCCAAGCCAGGGATAAGGCTCAAAGGGAGACGCTGGGGTCTGCGCAACCCGCCTAGAGGACACGTCTCCAGCGGGGCCGGGCTACTAGATACCTTCCAGAGCGCGGATCTCTGGGGAAGGGCACCTACCTGCCTGCCCCTCCCCTAGCCCCGCCCTTCTGGCTTAGCTCCACCAGCTTTTCCTGCTAACAGAGTGCTAAGTCCTCCCAGACCCCCAGGCTCTGCGTGCGTGCGTGCGTGTGTGCGTGTGTGTGCGTGTGTGTGTGCACTTGCAGATCCCTGATAGCTAGACTCTCTAGAATGTGACCCCACTGCCCTCTGTCCCAGGTCTTGCGAGTCTCCCAGACCAGTTATGTCCCCCAGGGCCTGGCCCAGCCTTTGTTGTCCTGGGGCGGCTGTGCTTCTGACCTTTCTTCCCTCCTTAGGCCTGGTGGCCGAGCCCAGGACACCTGGGGCTGCTCCGGGCCGGCCATTCCAGGCCCCTCTGTAGAGCCTGCAGCGTCCCCCGTGTGCGGTGAGGTGTGCCGAGTGGGATGGCAGTGCCAGTCATCTTACAGATACTCCCCGAGTGCCTACTGTGTTCCAGGCACAGGAGACAAAAACAAACGCCATATCTGCCTTCGCTGAGCTCACCGTGAAATAGGGTGACAGGTCTGAATCAAATAATCACACAGAAATTATGGAATAATTTCAAGCCAGGCTCTGTGATAAAGAAGAATGGGGGCTCTGGGGGGCCCGTTCGCGGAAGCTTGACATAGGTTCACATCAAGAAGGGCTCCTCAGGAAGGCCGGAGGGGCTCTGGGAAGGTGTCAAGGCAGCTAGAGGAGAAGGGCAATCCAGGGAAAGCCTTCTCAGGTGGAGGAAACAGGTGGCACGGGCTCCATGGGACCGGTTTGGGGGTCAGGTTCATCCTCTGACCCCGTATGGGTCTGTGGGCAACTGGGCGTGTATGTTGGCTTCAAGCCTCAGAAAAATAGAGCCCCACTTCCCCACCTACTTTCTATATGGGACCTCTTAGCCAAAACTTCAGGGCCCCTCCTGGAGGGCGGGCAATTCCTGGAGTGGGTGAGGGGCTAGAGGCTAACTGCTGGGGAGGACGGGGCAACACTGGACACTGTGGTGGGTTTGGGTAGAGGGTGGGTGTATGAAACGTTTGTGGGGATGGCATATGGGTGACTGCCTGGGCACAGGACCCGGGTGGGGAGGTAATACTCTTTGGGATCTGGCAGCTAATGATAAGCCCGGTTCTTTAAGAACCTCTGTCCATCTCCTTAATCTCCCCAAAACTTCCTACTTCCCCTCCCCTAATCCTCTGCCCACTCAACCCAGAGATGGTGACTCCAGCCCCAAAGGGGACCCCCCTGCTACCCTCATCAGCTGGCTTCCACGCCAAACACTCCTCTTTCCCCAGGTCTCCATTTGTCCCTTTTCTGTACTCAAACATCACCCCTTCTGTGGCCCTTTCTGAATCCCCAGCCAGGGGTGTCCATGTGTGCTCCCTGCTGCCTGGGAGCACTTCAGGGGCTGATCTATCAGACCCCAGACCCCCTGACTTCGTAGTTAGCAGGGAATGTGATTGAATTCACGCAGGGAGGGGCACTAACAAAGGGGGGGGGGGGGGGGGGGGCCTGAGTGGCGAGGTTGGTTAGGCGTCTGGCTTTGGCTCTGGTCATGATCCTGGGGTCCTGGGGATTGAGCCCCCGCATCCGGCTCCCTGCTCAGCGGGGAGCCTGCTTTTCTCTCTGCCTCTGTCCCCACCTCCCTTGCTCTCTCTCTTTCATTCTCTCTCTCAAATAAATAAATAAAATCTTTTAAAAAATGAAGGGAGAGGGAGTGGGATGTACACCCAAGGATGCATGATGGTGCCCTAACTCTGGGGACACTGGGCAGGATGTAAAAATGGGGGACCATTGAAGGACATGTCATGTGTGAACTGGGCACCCTGGAGGGTGTACACTCTGGGGGGTGTATATGAGGGCAACTGTCTGTGGATATAGAATATGGTAGACCCTGGACTCCCAGACTGTGACCCTTCCTCAACCCTCACCCTCAATCCTTGCTCTGGGAGGTGGGGGAAGGGCAGTAGGGCCCGAGCTAGGGCTGAGGTGTCCAGCAGGTGCTAGGGATGCTGATTCCACTGGGGAGGTGACACACACCCAGCTGCCACCCCACCTCCCCCGCCCTGGGGCAGGAATGAGGGACAGCTGCCACGTTATCAGGGACACATTTCCTGGGAGCCCAAGGCCTGACTCACAGAGGCCCAGGAGGGATGGGCCCTATTCCTGGGCTTCCCCCAGCCCCTCGGCCTGCCCCTAGCAATGCCACAAGGCCACGTGTCTGTGTTTACACCTTTATTGTCCGCTTCCCGCTGCCCCCAAGGATTCCCGTGCCCGAAATAGCCGGGCACTGGGACCCAATTATCCAAAGCCGCTGCAGCCCAGGTGGGTGGGGCGCTCTGGAGGTTCCGGGCGAGGGAACAGAGCCGGTTGGGCCACATTCCAGCCCTCCTGGGCGGGAAGTGGAGGGCAGGAGGGAGTGAGGGGGAGGGGAAGGATGAGCGGCCAGAGACCCCGGCCCCCTCAGCCCTGGATCAGGGGGGTTAGTAGCAGCAGGAACAGAGCAGCCTGAGGGGAGCTTGAGGCCCTGGCCATGTCCGGGGGACAGAGATCGCTGCCTTCTGGGGGCCAGTAGGGGTAGCCACTGGGAGGCAGGAAATGGGCCTCCCCCACTGTCTGGGAGATCCAGGCCTCTTCAGGATCAATGGCAGCAAATAGCTCCCGGCTCCCTCGAACAGCCATGCCCATGAGGACCCAGGAGCCCTCCTCGGTCTGGCACAGGAGTGGAGGTGCTGAGGTCCCCTGTGGTATCAGAGCCAAAGCCCAAAGGCACTCTTGCTCTCTCTTCCTCCTCATTCCCTGCCCCTTCTTAGAGTCCAGCTACAAAGCGCTGCTTGTCCCCATCCTTAGGCTTCCTGGCCCCAGTCTCTCTCTGAAGTTGGACAAGGAAGCGCTGCTTCTTCCCACTCGGGGCCCAGCATTCAAGAACTCCAACCCCGTTCTCTCTCTAGGACCTGGCTGCCCAGCACCGCCTCTCCCCTCCCTTTACCTCACATCTGTCCTCCTGACCCTCTGAATACAGAACACAGAGAGTCGCAGAGGGCAGAATGCCCTGATATAGACAGTGACAGAGTCGAGGCATCAAGATGGAGACAGCTGCAGCCACAGGGACTAGAGAGGAGAGAGAGTTGTCACAGGATTTCTGGCCCTCAGTCACTTCTCGCCCCCAGGACCCTGGGCTCTCACCTCGGTCCCGGGAGTCCTTCCAGCCCAGGACCCAACAGCTGGCCCCCGGGGGGACACCCCCTGAGTGAAGGCAGATGGGTAAGGCTGATGGGGAGGGCTCCACCCGGGAGCTCAGCTCCAGGAGGGCCAAGGGGGGCCGAAGTCCCAGGTGCCGGGGCAGGCGGATGCTGATGACCAACCGGGATACCTGGTGGCCTTGTGGGAGGGGGCTGGCCCCTGCCCGGCCCAGGTATACTTCAATATAAGGCACGGTTGTAGAGCCTGGCCTGTTGGAAAAAAAGCCCAATGTCACCACCTCCTCCCCCAGTCCTGTAGTGTAGGGGACAGGGACAGGGCAGAATGAACTCCAAGGTCACTCCATTCATGATTCCTCCTTCCAAATCTCTCTTCTATCTCAAAACACTTGTTGCAATTCCCTGTACTGTAAGACACCTAAAGGGAGAATATCCCACTATTTTAAGAGTCCCTTTGCCCATCTCAATTTTTCCCTCTTGTCCAAGAGATGGGTGAGACCCACCTGAGGACACAGTGAGTGGCTACCAGGACCCAGCCTGGGGCCACGAGGATCCCAGTGCAGACTCGATCTCCAGCGACGTGCACCTCTGCCAGCCAGGGCCACAGGACCCCCATCATAGCGGGCTCTGGTCTCAGGCCACAGGCTAGGGAGAGGAGGTGACCACTTAAGTGGGGGCTCCACAGCTGACCCCTGAAGACACTCTCATGGATCTCAGCCCATGTAGGAGCCTCTAAGTCCCAAAGCCCTAAGGAGATTTGAGCCCTCACCACCATGTTCTGTGGTGGGGGGACAAGTCTGTGTCTCAGTCTCCTCCCCCTCAGGGCCCCAGTCCCAGGTCAGCTGGTCTTCGAGGTAGGCTCCCCGAGTCACATGGCTGATCCATGGGCCATGGGTCTGCATCGGGTAGAAGACTCTGGGACGTAGGCAGCCACTGGAGAGATCGCTGATTCCGGCCAGGAACCAGGTCCCCTCCTCCTGGCACAGAAGGCTCCAGTGAGAGTAGTTCTGCAGCAAGAGTGTGTGCGCGATGTTAAGCAAGCAGCCCTCAAAGGTCCTGGGGCTTTCCTGTACTCCACTGTCTCTCCCTATAACTCAGGCACAACAAGTCCCCCCTCCTCCCAGCCAGGCTCCAGTACTAATCTGTCTAAGTCAACCCTCACTTTAGGATCCTCTTTAAAACTAGGGGTAGCAAGAAGGCCAGACAGGGGTGCCTGGGTGGCTCAGTGGGTTAAAGCCTCTGCCTTCCGCTCAGGTCATGATCCCAGCATCCTGGGATCGAGCCCCGCATCGGGATCTCTGCTCAGCAGGGAGCCTACTTCCTCCTCTCTCTCTGCCTGCCTCTCTGCCTTATTGTGATCTCCGTCTGTCAAATAAATAAATAAAGTCTTTTAAAAAAAAATTAAGGGACGCCTGGGTGGCTCAGTTGGTTAAGCGGCTGCCTTCGGCTCGGGTCAGGATCCCAGCGTCCTGGGATCGAGTCCCGCATCGGGCTCCTTGCTCGGCAGGGGGCCTGCTCCTCCCTCTGCCTCTGCCTGTGCTCGCTCTCTCTCTAACAAATAAATAAATAAAAATCTTTAAAAATAAATAAAAAATAAATTAAAAAAAAAAAGGCCAGACATCCCCCAGGGCCCATCCCAGCCCCTCCCCAGAGTCCTCCAGGGCCAGACTCCGTCCCCGGAACCTTCAGGACCCGCCTTAATCTCCGCCCCAGCCTCGGAGCTCTCGGTCTCCTTCCCAGGCCCCGCAGGCCCCGCCCCGCAGGCCCCGCCCCCGTCGGTCACCCAGCAGCGGCCCGCCTCCTCCTCCTCCTGGTAGGCGGGGCATAGCGCGAGCGGCGGGTCTCCGGGCGGCGGCACCGACGCCCCCTGGCGGCCGTACAGGCAGTGACACCACCAGCCGCTCAACAGCTCCGCCTCAAGCTGTGCGGTGGGGCCCCGCGCGGGTTCTGGAAGGGAGGAGAAAGGGAGCCCGAGGTGCGGAGGAGTCCCACCCGACTCCGGCCGGCCCCGCGCGGGTCCCCTGCTCACCTCCGCGACCCCAGAGAGCCAGGCGGCAGCGACTCCTGGGCAGGAAGTAGTGTTCTGGGTGAGGTAGGCACACTGGGCGCGGGGCGGTGCTGAGGTGCACGGGCGCTCGCAGCTGCAGCAGCGCCAGGTCCGAGGCGTCGTCCCACGAGGCATTCTCGTGCGGCACGAAGCGCGCCACCGGCTCTGCGCGCGGACGCGAGGGCAGCCGCACGCGCCAGCTGTCCAGGTCGCGGGGCGAGCTGTCTGGGTTGATGGGGCTGCGGGATGGGGGAAACTGGGGACGTGGGCTGGATCCTGCACACTCAGCTCAAAGCCACGCACGTCTGGCTTGGACTTTAGACTTCCAGAGAACCCAGCGTCCTGGATCAAACCTGTACTACACCCCACTCGCCCCCAGGAGGCAAGGACCCCGCTTTGCAAGCTGGTCGTACACCTGCCAGTGAGACCTCACACTCCAGACCATTGCGCCCCTCCACCTCTACTCCCACCCCACACAGGGCAAGGGCCAGGGTCAGGGAGTCAGGGAGATAAGGTCTCAGGCCGGGGGAGGGGGCGGGGCGAGAATATGTCTGACCGGGTTTTCACTCACTCCAGAAAGCAGCTGGCAGGTGCCAAGACCCAGCTTTCAGACACCAGCGCCCCACGGCAGGGTCTGGATCCTGGCACCATCACCTGGGCCTCCCAGGGCCAGGACTCTGGCCTTGGGGCTTTCCCGCACTCTGAGGGGTGAGAGGCCTGAGTCAGGGGGCCTCCCAGACCCTCAGCAGTTTCCACCCCAACTCAGATCTCTCATGTCCAGCCACCAACTAGGGGTCCTGCTCCCTCACCTGGCAGAGCAGTGGTGCAGTTCTCATCCCTGGGCTCCCACGGACCTGACTGGGGCTCCCAGGAATGGGTGGGAAAGGCAGGCCCAGGCTCTGAGCCTATCACCCGTTCCCGTATCCATGCCTCGTAGGGAGCCACAGCCGTGAAGACTCCAGGACGGTTCCTTCGTCCACAGCCAAAGCCAAAGCTGGTGATTCCTGCCTGGAACCATCGGCCACCTTCCTCACAGACCAGGGGACCCCCAGAGTCTCCCTGGTGACAGATGATTCAGTGTTAGAGGATCAAC
>ML103019.1:0-21733 GCA_003697995.1 Taxidea taxus jeffersonii
CTCTGTTGTACTGTTCTTGTTTTCATAACCTGCTCTACTTGAAGGAGCTTGTGGATGTGAGGTGCTATTATATGTAGACAAACACATTTTGCTCTTTCAATGCCACAAGCATGTGATCATGGATGGCCCATTTTCAGACCAGGATTATTTAAACAATGAGCTTTTTAGATGTTTTGCCAATTATATCCAGGCTGCTCAGAGCGTACTCAGAGCTCCACATTTTATCACCACTGATCGTTAGTGTCTTTAATCAGCTATACATTTTTGGCACTTCTGCTATAAGTGGGTACTACACTTGAAACTAGCATTAAAATCCACTTTTCTAAGTTTGTGTCTTGATTGTGTTTATGGGTGTTTTTTTTTTTTTCCTTAATTCATCCCTCTTGATTTCCAGCTTCAAAAGCTTTCATTTTGTATAGAAAATTTCCCCGAAAAAGAGACATCTTTGTTTCTGGTTCAGTGGCTTCTCTGCAACCTTTGGTTTATTTTTTCATTTTTACTATTGTCATCACTGCTCAAATTCAGAGAGTTATATTATGGATCACAAATAATATTGATGGCTGAATATTGTAGATGGCTGGTAGAGGTCTGTATATGTAACATAAGATCATCTTAGAAATTCTTATTTTAAGTTTCTTGAGCAATGAAATAGTATGTCATTTGTTCTGAATTATCCAAGATCTCAAAAAAGTACCAGATCACTTCATCTACATATTGTATATATATCAGCTAAATCCTGCCAAAATTGCCTCTGTAATGCATAAGGCCTTAAAAATGCATTATTTTATCATTATTATAGCTATGAAATGTTTTTGGACTTTGCTGTACCCACTCACAAGGGTCAGAAAATGAGTGATTTTTAGAGAAATAAACTGCTAGAATCTATCTGAAATTAAACTTTTCTTTCCTGTGATCCAGCAATTGCACTGTTAGATATTTACCCAAAGGATACAAAAATGCAGATTCAAAAGGACACATCACCCCCAGTGTTTATAGCAGCACTATCAATAGCCAAGCCACGGACAGAGCCCAAATGTCCACTGACTGATGAATGAGTAAAGAAGATGTGGTATATATACACAACGGAATATTACTCGGCCATCAGAAAGAACGATATCTTGTTATTTGCAGTGACATGCATGGAGCTAGAGAGTATTATGCTAAGCAAAATATGTCAGTCAGAGAAAGACAAATACCATATGATCTCACTCATATGTGGAATTTAAGAAACAAAATGGGTGAATGTATAGTAAGGGTAGAAAAGAAAGCAAGAGAAAAAAGAGAGGGAAACAGACTATAAGAGACTTAAACACCTGAACAACCTGAAGGTTGATGGAGTGAGGTGAGTGTGGGGATGGGCTAGGTGGGTGTGGATATTAAGGAGGGCACCTGTCATGATGAGCACTGGGTGTTGTATGTAAGTGATGAATCATTGAATTCTACTCCTGAAACCAATATTGCATTGTATGTTAACTAACTATAATTTAAATAAAAATTTGAAAAGGAAAATAATAAACTTTTCCTTCTTGGAAGAAGTAGGATGACAAAGATTTCTCACCTCCCTTCTTGCCTAGAGATTGTTACGGGTTCTGCTAACAGAACTTCCTCTTCATTTAAGAGATTGCCAAGTAACAGTCTGACCTTTAGGAATTATGCAATTTGATGCCATGGATGATTTGTTTCTGTGTCTCCTCATACAACAATTGCTGGTCCTTCTGCTCCCAGTAGGAAGCAAGAGTGCCACCTCAGACCTGTCTCACTAGCCTCTCTCCCTATACCACATCAGAAGTCTCCTTATGAGATTTCCTCCAGTCAGTTTCCCTACTGTGTTAGAGAGAGCTATCCTTTGATGACCTTTGTGTACTCAAATATATCTGAATGTTTTTATAAATCTCAAAACATAAAAGTTAGGAGAAAAAAGAATTATGGCATATGACTTCTTACTGCTATTCTTTTCTTTCCTAAACATATATTGGGGTAAAAAGGAAGGGGCTTCAGGATTTCTACTTTTTTATACCATGTACTGTTATATTTTAGATTATATGGCAAAAGAGGCGTCTTTTTTACACTACTTAATAATTCAATGAAGTGAGGTAGCCAAGATACTCTACATATAAACATGCAGGAGTTCTGTTATACTTAGGTAGAAGCCATGTGAGAATATCATTCTCACAGTAAGAAACAAAAGTCATATGATCTGCAAAACCATAGCTTAATCTGAACCCATTGGAGAAATGCAATCAAAGGCAATGAAATGAACTAAATTCTAGAGAATATCAAGCCCTTCCAAGGAAAGATGAGATATACATACTTGCCTTTGGAGGGCACCGGGTAGGAAGTGGTAGCCAGAATGTGGGAAGAGGAAAACAATTGAAATGCTAAATTCTTTTTTTTTTTTAAGATTTTATTTATTTATTTGAGAGAGACAGACACGGAGAGCACTAGCGGAGTGAAGGGCAGAGGGAAAAGCAGGACCCCTGCTGAGCAAGGAGCCCAACACAGGACTCGATCCTGGGATCCTGGGATCATGACCTAAGCCAAAGGCAGACGCTTAACCGACTGAGCCATCCAGTCATCTTGAAATGTTAACAAAAAGTTTACTGTGAGCAAATGTGACAGTTTAATATCTCTGGGTCCCCTGGCACAATAAGAATATAGATTCACTCAGCAACTCTTTTACTTGAATTTCATCACATAGCTCATGAAAATGATTTGGTGCCAGCCAGGAGACCTACAGGAGGTCCCTCCATAGTTTAGAACTGTGAGTGGTGGTTGTCTGCTGCTGATAGATAGGTAGAGTATTAGGCCATTCTCTCATATGAAGCACAAATCCTCTGATGCCACAGGAGGGCAGAAAACCCTTGTCTCCAGGGCACAGGAAAAGGTGGCTTGCTGCTGATGGAGAAAAAGAAACAAAAGGCATCTTTCCCTGGAAGAGGGACAAAAACCTCTTCATGTACAAGATGTATATTGATACAAAGGAAAGATCTACTGCTGGGGAGAGACAGAAATCTCACTCCCATGTGAGCCTCCCCACTACAATACAAACTGTTGCAGCCACTATGGAAAATAGTATGGAGGTTCTTCAAAAAATTAAAAATAGAACTAGCATAGGATCCAGAAAACCCACTCCCAGGTCTACATCTGAAGGAAATAAAATCACTATCTGAAAGAGATATCTTTATGTTCTTTGCAGTGTTGTTCACCATAACCAAGATATGGGAACAACCTGAGTGTCCATCAACAAATGAATGGAGAAAAAAAATGTGGTATAGGGAGAATGACATCACCAAGATGGTGGTGACATAGATAGTTCTTGGTTTTTTCCCCTCACAAGAAGAAAAACTAACATCTCTTCAAGAGTAAGATACCACTGAGGTAAGGCTGGGTTGGGGGTGAAATACCCACTTGCACCTCAGAGACCAAGATAGACTACATTTGGAGATAAGAGAAGAGGCTTTGACTCCTCTGCCCCTTCCCCAGGCCAGCACAGCACCACATGAAGAGGCCTTGGTTGAGCCTCTCATTCCTCCAGTGGGAAAAAAGAACCGAGGCAATGGCTAGCCTCTCCCATCCTTGTGGGTCACTTTCTGGGAGCCCTCCTTTGATCTTACCCACAGGTTTTGCAGAGAAATTTTGGGGGGGCCCAGCCCCTGGGAATCTCACTATGATAGAGAGGTGGGGAGGGCTTGCAATAATCAGCACGTGGAGATTGACAGACAAAATTCATACCAGCAGTGCTCAAGTGGTAATCCCAACCAGCAGCTTTGCTCATGTGGAGAGGGGTATGCTGACCAGGGGACTAAGTGGGATGCAGATCTCCTTATTCAGATCCTCAAACAAGGAGTTTTGTGGCTCTAGAGCTCAGTTTGCCCACACCAAAGTAAGGCAGTGAGTCACAGCCCCGCCCATGGGGAGAGTTCCTTCCAGCTCCATCTAACCAGAGGGCTGGTGTCAATCCTGAAAACTGTGCAACCCAAGGGCATTTGAGCTAAGTGGCAAGTGGACAGAGCACATCCACCCTAGAGCAAGGCCAGTACCAAGAATGGAGATTTCCTTTCGTACTACAACACAGGCAGGGGATTAATTCATAGTCAAGGCTGAGCTGAAGGTAGATCCCAGCCTAGCCCAGCCAAGCCAGAAAGCCTGTTTGGGAAATGGAGTGTAGCATGGAGGAGCCCCTCCCCCTCCCATCCAGGCAAGGGGGCTAAGACATAGTCCCACCTGCTGTGGAGAACGTCTGCCAACCCCATCCGATCAGAAGGGCAGGCAAAAACACCTGAGTGTTGTGTGGCCAGTAGCGTGCAAGTTCAGAGAAAGGCAGACAGAGGAAGAGTTTGCAAAGCTGAGCCACTGATCCTATTCAACCACAGAACTTGGGGCGTGGGTTGGCATGAGTTAAGGCAATAGAGAGCTTTATGAACTTTAGAGCTGCTTCTCCCACTGTGCCTGGGCAGAGAATACAATTCATAGCCCCAGTCATTGCTAATATAGCTGTCAGCCCCTCTGAGCAGTAAATCTAATGAGAGCACATGGAAGGCTGTGTAGTCATTCAACAGCCCTTTGTACAGTGGCACTTTAACAGAGAGCATAGCCCTTTGCAGAGCAAACCAGTGGTTTCATCTAACCAGGGGATTCAGGTCCTTAAAAATGAGCTGTGCAGGCCTTGGGCCCTGACCTGCTGCTCTGCCAGCACAAGAAAGCTAATTCATAGCCCCAACTACTATAACACCCCATCCCAACCATCTGGTAAGTTTGACCACAGAGTCCAGGCAACCACAAAGCCCATCCCACAGCCTCATGTGGGTAGGGAACTAGGCTAGCAGCCCTATCCAATCAGCCAGAGGCCCATCTCTCTGTCTGCATCCTCAGACCTCAGATAGTTGCTTCCCCTCAAAACAGACCATAATAGCAATGCCCACCTACCCAAAGACATTTACCCAGAAACCCAAATTGAGCTAACTGGTAGATAACTGTCTCTACCAAAGCAAATCTGCAAAGTCTGCAAGAGAAGCCACATTACTCACATGCACAAATATGAACATAAGAAATCAAGGATCACAAAAATTCAGATAAATGTGACATCACCAAAGGAAACTAATAAAGCTCCAATAACTGAGTCTAAAGAAATGGAGATCCATGAACTGTCAGACAAAGAATTCAGAATAATCGTCTTTAAGAAGTGTAGTGAACTACAAGAAAACAGACAATGAAATTGGGGGAGGTGGATGGGATTCATGAACAAAATAGGAAGTTCAACAAGAAAATAGTAGCCGTTAGGAAAAAGAAAAGAAAAAGAAAAAACAGAAATCTTAGAGTTGACAAACACAATAACTGAACTAAAAAATTCAATATTGAGTTTCAAAAATAGACTCAACCATGCAGAAGAAAGAATCAGCAACCTGAGGGATAGGACATTGGAAAGTAACCAGTCAGAGGAGCAAAAAGGATGAACAATGAAGAAAGGTAAATGGAATTATGAAACACAATGAAAAAAAAAATCTTATCATGGGAATTTTATAAGAAGAGGTGAACGAGACAAAGTATATTTAAGAAAATAATGACAGAAAACTTCTTGAACCCACAGAAACAGAGAGTAGAATGGTCACTTCCAGGGCTGAGGGTTGGAGCAGATGGAGAGATGTTAGTCAAAACCTATTAACTTCCAGCTATAAAACAAACAATTTGTGAGGATTAAATGAATACCATTGTGACTACAGCTAACAATACTATAACCTGTACTTGAAAGTTGCTAAGAAAATAGATCTTAAATGTTCTCACCACACATACTTACAAAATAGAGATAATTGTGTGAGGCAATGAATATGTTAATTAACCTTTTTTGCAATATATATGTGTATTAAACCCATCGTATTGTACACCTTAAACTTACACAATATAATAGATCAATTATATCTCAATAAAGCTTGGGGAAGGGGAAGACCTCCCCCACCATAAAAGGCAGAAGTAAACTGTCAGGAGGGGAAAAAAAACAGAAATGGTAAAAAAAACTCCTTATTCCATCTCCTAAAGCTCAGGTTTTTAAAATTTTTTATTTTAATGCATTAGGAAACTAAATTTTAAAGAATTTAAGTAGCTTGGACAAGATGATCTAGGTGAGTAAAACTGAAATTTGGAATGTCTAGCACAAAGACATACTTTCTTAATCTTAATTGACTCGATGATTTTTTAAATTGATATTATGTGGATGTTCAGTCATCTCATACAATGTTCTCACTGTGAGCTACAAGTTTAACAGGTGAAACAAAACTGTAGGCAAACCAATGCAGAAGTCTTTCAATGATTTTTTAAAATGAACATTTAATGTATATGCTATAGATAATTTTTAAAAAGCAAGTCCATTTTAGAAGTATCTTTAATAAATAATTTTAAGTATCATTCTATGACGATATTAAGGATTAATCAAAACATCAGCTCCAGGAAAGGTGAGTCATCAAATGGCGAATAAGAGGCCATGATTAATTTATTCATTCATTCCACACTAGGTACCAGGAAGAGAATGGTAAATATGAAAATTTTGTATCTTCCTTCCTACAGACACATTCACATGGTGATAAGCAAATTTGCTAAAAGAGTTCTTCTCATAAAAGAGTTCTTCTCCCTGCTTCACTCATCCTCCCCCAGAAAACACATGAACCATATTTTACCTTTCTTTTTAATAAGAGAGAAGGAGTGAATTAAGAATTAAGAATACTAAATCTTCTAAAACAAAAACAAACCAAATAGCACAAGTAACTGTAGAAAGCATGACGACTACAAAAATTTGTTCTGAAGGCTACTAAATTAGTGGTAAGGTTTTTCTAAAAGTTAAAAATGTTCTAAAATATGTTTAATTTTTATACATGGCAATGAAACGCTAGATATTATTTTCTTAGGACAGACAGTATTTTAATAGGAAGACATGACATAGGACATTAGTGGTCCAGGCGAGGTCTCAATTAGATACGCCCCTCTAATCACATTGTAGGATCCTTTTACCTAACAATGTGTGCGTGAGCGAGAGGAAATGAACGGCAGTGTTCAGATGCTGCCACCATGTGGCAGAAGAGAGCAGGTACTGGATCCCAGCTGAAAAGCAGGAAGGAGAAACAACCAGGGGCGCTTAATTCTAAGTTTTGAGGAAGTTCCCCAACAACCTCCCCCTCCTTGCGACCCCCAACAGCCAAAGGTTAAATAACTACGAATATGTTATGTTTATTACACTTTGAAGACACTTAAAGACTGATTTTTATATGCAAAGTCTTTCTATTAATAGTTTCTAACATGGTTTTCTGATCATGCTATTTGGAGAAAAATGTAAAGAATAATACTATTCAGAAAGTAGGCAATTAAATTATCAATAATTTAACCTTGATTAATTTATTTCCTTAATTATTTATTCATTCATTTAGGCCAGTGATCCCGATGGTAATAAAAATCTACTTGATCTTAGCCAAAAGGCTGAGATGTGATCTGATGATAATAAAAATAAAAAACTATTTAACAATTTGGTGGCTAAATTTCAGTATATATTCCTCATATTCTTTCCGATACATCCTTAAGTTTCTTTTACCCAAATGACATTGTATATTATTATACAATTTTTCAATTTACTTTTGTAACATGTAATTTAATCTTGTATGTTTATCTAGAGATATTAATACATGTATTTTAAATGCCAGTACTTGTAGATTTACTTTGTTCTTTCGGTTGACAGAATGTCAACCTGAAAATAAAGAACTGCAATGAGAGGCAAATGAACATCTATTTGAGATTAAAGAATTGCAATTCAGGGAGCAGAGATGCAGGTGGAAATTTAGTGTTCCCACTTATAGGGTGAAAACAAGGGGTTTTGTGAGGAAAAGTTAAGGGGAGCAATTACATGAGTTGAACGAAAGAAAAAAAAAGTTTTTCTACAGGTGTTAACAAGTTAAGCTAGTTTGGATTTTCCATTTATCGACTACTGACTTTATTTTCAGAAAGTCTACAACCAGCATTCTTGCTGACTTCTCAAGCAATTACTTGAAACAATTGCTGCTTTGCCCAGTCCAAAGGTTTTGGCCCAGTTCAAACAGCAGAGTAGGGCTATTCTCTGCAAAGGACATTCCTGCTGTTTTAAAATGGCTCCAGTCATATCAATTTTTCACAAGAAACTTCATTATAAGTACATACAAACCAGCCTTGTAGCATGGAAATTTTAATTGGTTATGTTAAAAAGAAAACCACAAGCCCAAAATGGCACCACCTAGGTTAAGGTCCCAAATCAGTAAGCCAAGAAAGGCCTAATCCCCAAACTCACTGGGGATTTACCCCTCTCCCCAGGAATGTAACATTTAACCAGTCACCATGGGTGCTTCCAAGAAAGCACTAGGAAATTTGCTGATAGGCTCCTCCCATTCCCATTAGGAGGACACCCTTTCCAAAACAATGGATTCTATGTTAATAATTTTCCTTTTTTCTCCCTATCTCTACTTTTAAAAACCTTTCCTTTTCTGCAGCCTTATGGAGTTCCTCCCTCCTTGCTAGATGGAATGCTGCCCAATTCATGATTCAAAATAATGCCAATTAGATCTTTAAAATTCTACTTGCTTAAATTTTTGTTAAACAGTTATGAACTTTTATATTATTTATTACTCTATTCCTAGTATTTCATATAATGTCTGACACAAAATAGTTGTCAATAAACACTTACTAAATAAAAAAAATACGTATCTGCAATAGGAAACCTTTTCCTTTAGGTCAAAATATATATAACTTTAAATTCTGAGAGACATTATCACATGGAACTTCAGGAAGGATGTATACTACTACACTTACTGATTAATTTGCACACTTCAATAGTTCTGAACAATGTTATTATAAAGTGTTATAATCTTTGCTGTTCTAACTGATAAAATAAAATTTTAATTGATTTATTTTTTGTTTTCCTTTTAGTAAGAATAACAACATTTGCAAGTGATTTTCAGTCAGCTCTTCTCTCTTGGATTAACTGCCTATTTGATTTCTCAACTTATTTTTCTATCCAGTTTTTCCTTAAGGATTTATACAATGCCCTTGTATACTATGGAATGGATATTAAATTAAATTTTCCTCTGTGATGTGGACCAAATATTTCAACTTTGATTATGTTGACTTAAATAGATACAAATATTATTATTATTAATATTATTAGATTTTTCTGATACAGTTATGTCTTCATTGAATCTACTATGAGTTGAGTATATGGTTTCTCCTTGAATTAAGATGGTCAGAAAATAACAAGAATAATTATTATTTTTAAAATATTTAAAAAACAAATTCTAAGAATCAATCCCTTTTATAAAGATTGGCTATTATTCAATTTCAATTTATTCAATTCAAGGAATTCAATTTCCTTAAATACAAATATTTATACGTTCTTAATCCTAAAATTTTGTCAAAGTCATGTTAGCCTGTCCAGGTGTCTCTAAAAATATAACTTTATTTCTTGCTTAAACTGTAGTATTATGTTAACATTATTTTAAAAACTATGAGAAAATCAACAAGATGGTATCAACCCAGTCTAATTTCTAAGTATTTACCAAATTGGGGGATATTACTTGAACTTATTTTACATGTGCAACCCATTTACTAAAACCTTTAAAATTTTTTAAAGTGCTCTGGTTCTGTTAGCAAGTCTTTTTTCCTAGTGTGATATAGACTCTTATATAGTAATATTTTAAAACAGGGCCACTAACTTGACTTAGTTAAAGTCATTTTGTTAGTAAAATCAACTTTAGAAGAAAAGTTTTTCTTAAGAGATCAACATATTTTTTTAATTTGGGAGTAATATTTTTTCTAGAATTCCTTCAGTTGCTCTTTTCCAAAATGATTTCAGCAATTTATTTGCCATTATAAACCAAACAGCACATAAATTAAAAGGTAATGAATGTACCTGTTGGGAACCCGAATTCCCTTCAAGGGATTGTTGACGCTTTTGAATTCAGAGACACCCCTTCCCCCACATTTAATATAGAATCAGGAAATAAGTTAGCAAGATATTACAAAGCTAACATAAAAGACATGGCACAGAGCAAAAAGACTTTTAGTCAATGTTTTGGCCAATTCTGGTCTGTCTATATGTCGTGGGAGATGGTGAGAAGATGCAGGGGGCAAATAGACTAGGCACAGATTGAGTGAGCTGCCCACCAATGCTATATTTCAAATTCTGGTGACAAACTATTCTCCCTGTGGAAATTTAATGTACAAACAGACCACAAGCCAAGGATGGGAACTCCATCAACAAACGTTCAGCTCACAACATGATGACATTGTGTATCACTTAACAGAAGATTGCTGGCTAGGACAAAACCCAAAAATCAGGGAAAGTAATAAATACTCTGCTATTGTGGAGTTACTTGCCACTCACTAAGAATAGAAGATGCCAGAAACAGGGACTCAAGAGACCCTATCATGGACACTTCAAGCTCCGTGTTGATCTAAACCAGTGGTTCTCAACAAGGGGCACTTTTGCCAAGCAGGGGACATTTGGCAAGGCCATACCTGAAAGAGAGGGTGCTATGGACATCTATTGGCAGAAGCCAGGGGTGCAGCTAGGTGTCCCATAGTGCACAGAACAGCACCCCACAATGTCAGTAGTGCCAAGGTTGAGAAACCTGATCTGGATGAAGAAAAGCTAACCAGTTCACTCACTGGTATCTCTTTTTAAAAGAATGTCAACAATTTCATCAATAAAATGAACACTGAGTTTTTTTGCTTGCTCAGGCAAGACAAAGAGTACCCCAGTAAGGAACTTCCCTAAGTGGCCCTCTGAAGAGGAGAAGTAACCTATACAAGAGAAAAACAGAAAATTTACTGTGGTTAGGATAATTAAAGGATTGAAACTTGGACCCAGAAAAGGGTAGGTGGTCGTATACAGATCTGTACTTGGTGAGTTAAAACATATCCTATCATTCATTTTCTTAGTGTTCACCTTACACTCTTTTTCTGTCCCAGGATCTCATTTAGAATTACAACTACTTGGCATGTCTCCATTAGATGCTTTTGATTCTAATAGTTTCTTAGGCTTTCACTACTTTTGATGACTGCAACAGTTTTGAGGAAGAGTGGTTAGATATTTTGCAGAATGTTTTTCAGTTGAGGTTTGTATGATAGTTTTCTCATGGTTAGACTGAGATTATGGATTTGGGGGAAGATCACATAGGTACAGTATCACTCTCCTGACTTCATGTCAAGTGTACATACTATCAGCATGACATCACTGCTGGTGTTAAATTTGATCAGCTGGCTGAGGTCATATGTGTGAGTCTTCTCCATTGTAAAATTACTCCTTTTTTTCCTGCTCTCTTTGAAAGGAGTCACCATGCACAGCCCACACTTATGGTGGGCGGAGCTATTTATTCAATCATTTGTTTATATCAGTATGGACTCATTAATATTTGTTTCATATTTTGGATTTAATCCAGTACTCTGCTATCTTTTTTTTTCTCAAACTGTTCCAGCTTTAGCTACAGGGAGCTATTCCAATTGGCTCCTATGCTTCTTTGACATATCTACATCATTGTGTTTTGTGATTGATATAGGGTTTTTATGCTCTTTGTTTTGTTTCATGAGGGGGTGGTAGTGATTGGAACACTTCCTTGCTTTCTGGGACCATGGAATGCTCTAGGTTTACCATGTATGTTTCCTTCCCCAGTCTTAGAATTAGCCATTCCACCAAGAAGCCTTGCTTCCTTGTACTGAAGAATAGAATTAGAAATGAAGATGTGGGCACTGGGTGTCTCTTTACTACCAAGCTGTCCTTACTTCTAGGCCCTCTTACCTGACATATCAGGAAAAATACGTATATATACTAACACATGTTTCTATAAAGATTTCTATAAAGAGCCCCCTGTATCTATATTAAACTAAGCATGAGTTCATACTGACAACACACACTGCTCCTCTTCCTTTTGCTTGTCTACAATCTCTCATTACAAAAGTGAGAAACCTAACTCCTACTATCCACCACTAATTTAATTAGTTACTCAATCCCAGCATATTTACAGTGATTTTAGAATTGTTAACATATCTCCATGGGAAATAATGTTGCCAACTAGCTATAGTGTTTATATACTAGTGGAGGCTAAAGGTCTCCACTCATTTCCACAGTGACTTCGGCTAGCACCCTTTGTCCTCATACCCTTTAGTGAGAGTATTCATAATTCTATAATGTAGCAGTTTATGTTCCTGGTGTCTCCCAAAGTTCTGGTCAATTTTTTTTATTTTAATACATAAAATTTATTCTTTGTGATATGAAGTTTGATGTATAGCATAATGTATCCACTATTACATTATCAGACAGGATAGTTGAACCACCCTAAAACATCCTCTTTTTACATCTATCAATCCTCTCCCCTCCCCAAACTTATGGCATTCAATCTATTTACCATTTCTATAATTTTGCTTTTTTGAGAATGTCACATAAATGAGATCATACAATACATAGTCTATTCAGACTAGCTTCCTTCATTTATTAATTTAAATTAGTTAAATTAATTTAAATTAGTTAATTTGTTACCTTTAGTAATAGCACAGATCAGAGCACCTGGGTGGCTCAGTTGGTTAAGCGACTGCCTTCAGCTTGGGTCATGATCCCAGAGTCCTGGGATCAAGTCCCGCATCATGCTCCCTGCTCCATGGGGAGTCTGTTTCTCCCTCTGACCTTCTCCCCTCTCATGCTCTCTCTCAGTGTCTCTCTCTCAAATAAATAAAATCTTTTAAAAAAATAATAGCACGATCATCAATATTTACAACTTACTATGATTTTGATTGCAATTGCTTTGAATCTATAGTTCAAGTTGGGAAGAACTGACATTGGACCAATAATGAATCTTCCAATGAATTAACATGAACTACCTTTCTATTTATTTTGGTCATTTTGATTCCCTTTAGCATGTTTATGGAGTTTTCCCACATATACATCCATAAATATTTTGTTAGATTTTAATACTCAAACATTTCGGGGTTTTAGTGCTGGTTTTTTTGGTATTTTTTAAAATTTCTAATTTCAATTATTTATTGGTAGAGTATAGGGAAGAAATTGACTTTTATATATTGACTTTGTATTGTACAACCTTGATATACTTGCTTATTTCTACATAAAGAATCATGTCATCTGCAGATAAAGATTTTTTCTTTTACTATCTGTATGTATTTTATTTCTTTTTCTTGTTTCATTGCAGTAAGTGGGATTTCCAGTAAGATGTTAAGTAGTGAAAGAGGACATCCTTACTTTCTACCCTATCTTAGGAAGAAAATAATCTAGTTTCTCACTATTGAGTTAGCTGTAGATTTTTTTGTACATATCCTTTCTCAAGTTAAGGAGTTTCCCTGCATTCCTAGTTTGCTGAGATTTTTATCATGAATGGATATTGAATTTTGTCAAATGTTTTTTTCTGTATCTGTTGATATGACATATGATTTTTCTTTTTTAGCCTATTCATGTAATTATTGCATAATTGATTTTAGAATGTTGAACCCACTTTGCATTTCTAGAATGAACACTGCTTTGTAATGATATATTATTCTCTTTATATATTGTTGGATTTGATTTGTTAATATTTTGTTTAGGATTTGTCTATGTTCATGCGAAATACTATTCTGTAGGGTTTTTTTCCCCTCTTAGTGTCTTTATCTGGCTTTGGTATTGAGGTAATGCTGACATCATAAAATGAATTGGGAAATGTTCCCTCTTCTGTTATTTTTGGGAAGAGATTATGGACATTGCTATTATTTCGTTGTTAATGTTTGAATAGAATTGGCCTGTGAAACCATCTATATCTGTTTCTTTTTTGAAAGATTTTAAATTATGAAGTTACTTTCTTTAATATATAGAGGGATTTTATTTATTAATTTGACAGACAGAGGTCACAAGTAGACAGAGAGGCAGGCAGAGAGAGAGGAGGAAGCAGGCTCCCTGCTGAGCAGAAAGCCCGATGTGGGGCTGGATCCCAGGACCCTGAGCCAGAGGCAGAGACTTTAACCCACTGAACCACCCAGGCGCCCTATAGAGGGATATCAAAGTTATTCTTTTCTCCTTGAGTGAGTTTTGGTTTTTGTATCTTTCAAGAAATTGGTCCATTTAATTTAGTTATCAAATTTGTGGGAAAAGTTATTCATATTATCCTCTCTGTTCTTTGAATGTCCATGGGATCACTGGTGATGATCCCTCTTTCATTTGTGATATTGTAATTCATATTTTCTCTCTTTCTCTATTTTCTTCTTTCTTTTTTTTTTTTTTTTTTTTTTGGTTCTGGTTAACCTTTATCCATTTTATTGATCTTTTCAAAAGGCTTTCATTTATTTTCTGTATTCTTTATTTTCAACTTTTAAAATTTTGCTTTTATTTTTATTATTTTTATACATAGCACATTTAAAATATAAATTGCAGACAAACTATGTTCTCAGACCACAATGGAATTAAACTAGAAACAATAACAGAAAGTTCACTGGAAAACCCCCAAACATCTGGAGATTAAACAACACACTTCTAAATAACATGGAGGTCAAACAAAGAGACTCAAAAGAAGTTAAAATATATTTGGGATTAAACTGAAACAAAAAATACAGCTAATGAAAATTAATAAGATGCAATAAAAATGGTGCTTAGAAGATAATTTATAGCTTTAAATGTATATACTATAAGAATAAAATTTCAAAATTAATAACCTATAATTCTACTTTAGGAAATGAGAGAAAGATGACAAAATTATATTTAAGACACTAGAAGTAAAGAAATAATGAAAATGAGAGTATAAACTTAAATAGCTGAAAATGGGAAAACAATATCAAAAATAAGCAAAAATAAGAGCTCATTCTCTGAAAAGGTCCCTAAGACCCAAATCTCTAGAAATACTGGCGAAGACAAAATTAAAGGGTAAATTCCAAGCAATATCAATATTAAAAAGATCTTTAGGTAGTCACTTTAATAAATGTAATTCTGTTCTAAGTTTTAATTAAGATGAATTGTATAGCATGATTAAATGATTAAAATGATTCCAAAAATATTGGTCTGAATTTTAGCTTTTGATTTCTAAATAAATTGATTTTATTTAAAGTGGCCTAACAGCATCAGACAGGCTCAAAGAAGAAGACTCACTGAGTAGTGGCAAAGATTGCTACTCCATTTCTGTATCCCCATCTTCCTAAGACATCTAAGTTCAGCTATTATAACAAGGTTGTCTTTTGCTTCAGAAATCCCAGTATTTGGCCTTGGCTTCCCACAGCTTTGTTTTATGCTACTCTCCTTCCTTTGACGTACTACAACTTCTGAACTTCCCAATGCCTCTATACCTGGCCTACTTGATTAGTGGCCCACAGGGGCAGCAGCCTGGACAAATGAGAAGAAGGGGGGAAAAAAAAACATAACAAAACAAAACAAAAAACAGAAATTCATCTCCACTGTTCAAATAGGGTGAGTTCCAGAGAATCAGAAATTCCAGTTCCATTTTGCACATACATTTTTGACTCATAAATATATGGTTAAACAAACAAACAAATTGCCTGTGTTTTAACTTCAATCAAATGATGCTTTTCATCTCTGATGCTGTCTGAATATTCAGGAATTAGATAATTTCAAATCCTACTCAGAAACTATAAAAACTTTAACACACTAGAAATTCCTAGACATCTAAGGTATAAAGGTCTTCATAGCAGTTACTAGAAACACAGTGGTTTTCAACACCTTTTCTGACTTCCTGGCTTTTCTGACTTTCTGGTAACCCAGGGTCTGTCATTCCCACTCAGGATCGATAAAATGTGGATCATCTTTTAGTCCAAACATGTCAGCCACCATCTGGAATTTGATGTTAGGAAACACAGCCTAGATTGTGTATAATTTCCCCTAAGGAAACTTATCATTCCATTGTATTTATAAAATCCTCTTGAAGGAAGTATTGGTCACAATTTTAACTTTTGATCATCAGATAAATAAAATGATCTATAAGTGTGAAGTTGTAGGCAAGGAAGTGGAACTTGTGCAATCAGAGCAGAAGAAAGAAAAAAAGGAATGAAAAACAGTAAAGATAGCTTAAGCAGCCTATGGCACAATATCAAGTGGACTAACATTTGCATTATAAGGCTCCTAGAAGGAGAAGAAAGAAAAATGGACAGGAAACTTATTTGAAGAAATAATGGCTAAAAATTTCCCTAACCTAGGGAAGAAAAGAGGTATCCAGATCTGAGGATCCCAGAGAATTCCAAATAAGAGGAAACTAAAGTGATCTACACTACGATACATTATAAGTAAAATGTCAAAATTTAAAGACAAGAAAGGAATCTTAAAATCAGCAAGACAAAAACAACTTTTTTTTAACTGAAGTATAGTTGACACACAATGTTACATTAGTTTCAGGTATACAACATAGTGATTGTGCTAGAGAAAAACAAGAGAACTCCCATAACAATAACTACTGATTTCTCATAATACTCAGAAACTCTTCAGAAACTTTGCAGGCCAGAAGGGAAGGGAATGACATGTTCAAAATACTGAAAGAAAAAGAAAAAAAAAAAAAACTCCCAACCAAAAATACACTACCTGGCAATGTTCTCATTCAGAACTGAAGTAGACAGAAAGTTTTCCTAGCAGCAAAAGCTGAAGGAGTTCATCACCACTAAGCCAGCCTTACAATATATATTAAAGGGATTTTTTTAAGTCAAAAGGAAAGTGTGCTAATTAATAACAAAAAAATGTGAAAGAATAAATCTCAATAGAAAGGTAAATAGATAGTAAAGTAGTAGTTTAATCACTTTCAAAGCTAGTATGAAGGCTGAAGGACAAAAGTAGTAAAAATAACTATGATAATAATTAGCAAAGGATACACAGGATAAAAAAATGCGAAAAGTGACATCAAAAACGAAAAGTGTGGAGAGAGAGTAAAAAAGTTGAGTATTGCAATGGGATCAAACTTAATTTTTAATCAACTTAAAATAGACTGTTATAGATATGTTGTTATATGTAAGACTCATGGTAACCACAAAACAAAAACCTAGATACACAAAATAAAGAGTAAGGAATCAAAGCATCATTAATCATCAGGAAAATGCAAATCAAAACAATAAGATATCTCACATCTGTTAGAATGGCTATGATCAAATGGACAAAAAATGACAAGTGTTGACAAGCATATGGATGAAAAGGAACCCTCATGCACTGTTGGTGGGAATATAAATTGGTGCAACCTCTATGGAAAACTGTGGAATTGCTTTAAAAAACTAAACATAGAACCACCATATGATTCAGCAGTTCTACTTGTGGGTAATTATTTGAAGAAAATGAAAACACTAACTCGAAAAGATATATGCACCGGCATATTTACTGTGACATTGTTTATAATTGTCAATGTATAAAAACAACTTGAACGTCCATAGTGGATGAGTGGATAAACAAATTGTATATGTATGTGTGTATATATATATATATATATATACACACACACACACACACACACACATACACACACCCCTATAGAACATTATTCATCCATAAGAAAGAATGAAATCTTTTCATTTACAACAACATGGATGGATCTCAAGGGATTATGCTATGTGGTGTAAGTCAGTAAAAGAAATACAAATACTGGGGCGCCTGGGTGGCTCAGTGGGTTAAAGCCTCTGCCTTCGGCTCAGGTCACGATCCCAGGGTCTTGGGATCGAGCCCCACGTCGGGCTCTCTGCTCAGCAGGGAGCCTGCTTCCTCCTCTCTCTCTGCCTGCCTCTCTGCCTACTTGTGAACTGTCAAATAAATAAACAAAATCTTAAAAAAAAAAAAAGAAATACAAATACTATATGATCTTTCTCATATATAGAATCTAAAACAAACAAAAAAGAACAAGGTCACAGATACAGAGAATGAACTAATAGTTGCCAGAGGCAGGGGCTGGAGGGTGGAAGAAATGAGTGAAGGAGTTATTAAATTTTAAAAAATAAAAAATGAAGTGTTCTAGAGGAGAAAAATAAAATACATACTTGGACTAGGATTTAATTTCCTAACGTCTTAAATGAACAGTTACCCTCCCTGCCTTTTTCCCTCTCCCAGCAGCCAATGAACCATGATAATCAGCTATAAATGATAGGGAAGCACTGTGAGAGGAGTGAGAGTTTTACATTTTAGAACAGGAACTGACATGAAATATCATATAACCCAAAACACTCATTTCATGAAACTGAGGTACAGGCCAGAAACATGATTTGCCCCAAATCACACATTGGGTTAAAAATGGAACTACTAGATAGAAAGTTTAGACATGAGCAGAAGAGGACCCAGGGGGATGAGATGGGGCCAGCTTCCATGGCACTCCATACCTATTGGTCAGAAGCCCTCCTCAAAATTTACCTAGGCTGTGGTCACCAACGTCCTGATAACCAGGACATAAGCAATCATAGGATCTTCCTGGAAGGTTGGACGTGCACAGAAAGAACCTTCAGGTATCCTGGCATTAACATAATTAACATATAAGTACTGTGCCATTTACCTTGTAGTTTCCCTCCCTCCCCCTAGGGTTTTCAAGAGGATCATGGGAAAATGGCAGGCCAGCACAAGCACCCTGTGAAAAAGAATCCCCTGTCAATCATAAGAGGAAGAAAACCTGAGAAACCTCCTCCATCAAGGATTGACATAGGACTGGAAAACAAAAGGAGAGCACATTTGCCATCTGCAAGGCTGCCCACTATCCCTTCCTGACAGTCTACTTCCACTTCCGTCAATAAAGCCTCTTTGCTGCTTCAATGTCAATATTTCTCAACTGAATTCTTTCCTTAAGAAGACAAGAAATGAGGACCCAACTCAACCCTGTAAGGAACCATGCACTAAATGCAAATATTATAGTTCTTTAACCAGCACGCTTTTTTGCAAGAGACATTCTGTACTTTAAAAAGCTGTAATAATGTATCAATCAGGAGAGTGAGCTAGAGAGGTTCCGACCATATGGAAGAAGAAACAGTTCTAGGGAAAAGATATGCCTTTCCACCAGCAGAGTGTCCCCCCCAGAGAGGCAGCTTGCCAGCAGGAGGCACACAGCTCCCTTCTTGAAAATAATTTCCATCAGCCTGAGAAGTTACAAAATGGTCAACCTTACAACCAAGGTCTGTGTCATTTGGGGACTTTGTAGAATTTTGAGATATTAACGTCAGTTTGAAGCTGGAGAAGACGAGATGACATTTGGATAACACCTTAGTCATATATCAGCTTCAGTGTGATTGAAAACATGGGAATGAGGGTAAACTTCCAGGCTGTTCAGGACAAAGATGTCAAACCAAGTATTCAGTCCCTGAAAAACAACCTCTCCTACTATCACATATTTAACATAGATTCACAATAGTGAGTTAATGTGAGACTATAGCATAGAGAGACAGGAGTCCATGGATAGACTTAGAGGTAGTTTGACAGATCAACCAATTTTTCTTTAAAGATTTTATATATCCACTTGACAGAGAGAGGGAGAGAGAACAAGCAAGAGGGAGAGGGAGAAGCAGACTCCCTGCTGAGCTGGGAGCCCTACATGGGGCTCGATCCCAGGACCCCAGGATCATGACCTGAGCTGAAGGCAGACGCTTAATGTCTGAGCCACCCAGGCACCCAGATCAACCAGTTTTTACCTAGAAAACCAGGGGACTGAGTCATAGAAATCAGAGAAGCAGTTGAATAAATAAAGAAAAACCAGAGAGATTCTGAGCATGGGGTGCTGACAGAGAGAACAGGTTTGGGCTAGGGACCAAAGCGCTATTTTCTATTGAAGGAACAAAATAAGAATATAGGGTGTCTGAAGAAGGGAGGCAAGAGAACAAGAGTGGGGTGTAGTGGCATAGATTGTAGACAGCAATCAAACTCATTCTGAATTCTGAACTAAGTTTAAAAGCATAGAAACAACTGAGAAAAGAGCTTCTTATTGCTGTGTGGTATCCCTCTCCTGTGAGAAACTCAACTTTTTATCAAGGCTTTGGGAAATATTTCATATCTCTCGTCATGCTCAAGGGCAAACTCTTTACACACCAAAACACGAATCTAAGCATAAGCTTCTTGCATAACTTTTTCTCCCTCATTTTTCAACTTCCCACAATCCCTGTGAAATGTAACAATACTGTCCTGCCAAAAATGTAATACAAACAATGATGACATTTCACAGTAAAAGACAGAGTGAGACTGAATGTTGTAAAACATAGATCAGAGTAGCAAATCTGTTGAAAAATCAGGCATTGATATGCACAAATCTACAGTGCCTCTCCTGGAAAAATACTTGTTATTCAGAGAGAGTAATAAGAGAGGACTTCCCCTCCCTAATTACTATGCAGTGTTGATCTAAAATTCAATGTTGCTTCTTAGGAAGGTTCTTTGCCAACATAAAAAGAAAGGAAAATAATTCATAGACTAATTTGAATAAAAAGAACTCTTTCAACACATGTGCTTAGTGTTCACTTTTTTTTTTGGAAAGAGATAACCAATTTATATTCATAATTTCATTTTGGAATCACTGTTCTTAATTCAGTGTTAATTAAGTTGAGCAGAATAACATTCTAAAGCAAGCTACCAACACTGCTGTGGGGAGGAACTGAGTTTCAATGTATTATTTCCATCTGTCCTTATTACTTAAGAGAAGTTTCACTTGTGTTTTGACACTTGAGAATCAAACATGATAGATTTTATTCTTCAAAAGAACCATTAACCATTTCAAGTTACTTGGCTGAGCTGCTTCATTTACTTAATTTCCACTCACAATCCAAAGAGATATTTTGTAACAATTTAAGAAAAATCATAAAGGGTGACTTCAAGTCATTTCTGAAAGACATTATACTGATGAATAACTTGGTAAATGGCAAACCATCCAGGAGTTCACTAGCACACCTGGAGAGTCAATGGAGTTTTCAGAAAGCTCTGAAAAGACAGTTAAGATCCAAGGTAAGAGGAGCGCAGAGAAGCCTAACCTGAAGCAAGTCCCCTGATGAGTGAGGAGGGGAAAGGCAGTTCTCAACCTTACCCTACATATGTCTTATAGGAACTGGTCCTCAGGCTATATCACTCCTTTCTTGCACTTGGCCCAGACGGTACCCTGGAAAGTGAGGCCAACAGCAAATATTATACTTTATTGAAAAAGAGAGCAAAAACTTATCTAGCTCATCACATTAAAATCACAAATAATGTAAGTAAGATGAGACTGCACCATTGCTCACTGTTATTCAGCATCATTTAGAAAGTTTTAACCAAGAAAGAATGAGGGAAAGAGGGAAGGAAGAGAAAGAAATGGAGGGGAGGAAGGAGGGATGGAAAAAGGAAAGAAAGAATATGAAAGAAAGAAAGGGGGTAAGGGTGGGCAAGACGGAGGGATGAAAAGAGAAAGAAATCAATTGGGTATATGTATGAAAAAAGGAGAGTCAAATTTATTATTTACAAGCAATAAAATAATTTACCTAGAAAATCCAAGAAAATCAAATAAAGAACTATCAGTGCAGATGAGAGTTTAGAATGGCAATATGTTCCTGGAACAAAAGGAGAAAATTTAAGTCTTTCCTATACCGGAGAAAAATAAGACAAATAAAATATAAAACCAAACAAAATAGAAAAGTAAACAAGATACTGGTAATGATTAAAGAACAAACAGAAAAGAAAAAACCAGAAATGGAACAGAAAAGAACATAACAGAAATTGACCCAAATATTTGAAACAATTTGGTGTATACTAAAAAAGAACTTTCAAACCAGTTTGGGTTGTTTGGATAATGAA